>PVIW01009495.1:0-51522 GCA_004026585.1 Noctilio leporinus
TCCATGTTGTTGCAAAGGAAAAAAAAAAAAAAAGAAGTATGTTAAAACTGGGCTGTGGAGTTTGCAGGGCCTGAGCCAGGCTGTAGTTCAAGGCCTGCAGTGACAGCATGAGTGAACAGGAAGCCCTGGGCCACTTTGGATGGTGGAAGGGAGTCCTGGGTTCAGGTCAGGGATCTGACCATGGTTGGTGTCCCCCAAAACTGCAGCACAGCCTGTCCTGTGCTCACTCTGAGTCCACAGCAGGTGCCAATATTCAGGATGACATCTAGTGAGACGACAGCAGTGACACATGCTGTCAGTTCCAGACCAAGTTCCCCGTAGAGCTGAAGAACTGGATTGATAGGCAGCAGTTTGAAGAGAGTTTGAACTCTAAATAACCTTTATGCAGAAGAAGAGAAACTCAGGAGCCAATCACATCTTGAAGGCTGTTTGACTTGTTTAACAGTATACATTATCTCCTTATGCATGGAAACTCATTGTGAAAAGGTTCTGAAGAAAATCTCCAACACATTCAAAAGCGGAATGAGAAGATATATGCTCCCCAAGGACCCCTTCTGACATATCTCGTTAAGAGAGGACTTTGAGTTATTGAGATTACCATTTCTGAAGACAGAAGGATGAGCAGAAGTGAAACCATAGAATTAAAGATCCCAGCTCCAGTTGGGACAGTGCTCTATCTGCTGGCCAATCACAGAGCATCCCCTACCTCTTCTCCAGAGTGTCATTCCTTTGTATCTGCTGCCAGAGCCACAGTCCTTTAGAAAGGACTAACTTTCTAAAATTCCTAATTTGGAGTGACCTCTAGTCCTGCAGCATCCACTTTGTGTCTCCAAATTGTGTAGGACTCTATAACCTTTTCATTAGTTTCTATGAAACTATAACAAAACGTTTCACATTTTTTTATTCAAAAACATTAATGAAATATGCAGTTGTTTAGCCCAACACAGCTTATTCCTTATCTGCCACCAGTACCAATGGTTCTCTTCATTCCTTGCACCAACTTACCAGGTGGCTATAGATATCAAAGTTATATCTTAGCCAGTGTTCATTCTTATTCCCAGAAATTAATAAAGTATCTTTCTTCAGGATTTTGGTAGAGAGTAGGCTATATCTGTGGTTTTGTTAATGCATTTCCCAGATTCCAAAGAACTATCAGTTTTGCATAATTCAAATCTTCAAGATCTATTTCCACTATTAAGTTTTCCAAACTGTTCATTGAAAAAAAAAATGTATTTGTTTTATCATAGCAGTTAATTCTAAAAAGCAGCAGTATATAATACAGAATAATGAAAAAATGAATCATTTATAGTTAGAAGATTTCACATACATGTAATAAATATAGATAGTCTTTTAAAGAAGTTCATTTTCTCAAGGTGGCTAATGGCATCATTTTCCTATAATCATTAATTTATACATGTATCTATAAAATACTTATATTCTAGACTTTCTTTTAGAATTTGTAATAAAGCAATAAGTAAAGTATTAAAAATACTTTAATGGGGTGTACATTATATTGAGAAAAGATAAATAATAAATAAGTAGATTTTATATTGCACCAGTTGGAGTTGGAGATAAATATTGTACTATGAAGAAAAATAATCCTAGGAGGATAAGCATCGATGTCCTCAATACTAAATAGAAAGGTTAGGGAAGGTCTTAATGATAAGATCATACTTAAACAGATGGAGATTAAGTGAATCATAGGATATTAGTAGAAAGAATATTTTAGATATAGATAACAGCAAACAAGCACTGTGACCTATGTAGTTGGAGTGCAAGTTGGTAGGGAAAAAGATCACAAAAGTATGGGAAGTGGGAGGTAAAAAAGCAGAACATAGACATCAATCTCAACTATGATAAGAACTTTGGCTTTAATTTTGTCTAATGCCACTGGAGGATCTTGAGAAATGAGGGACATACTCTGATTTTGTTCTGACACATTTAGCATCCACAGTAGAGGATGCATGATGAAGAAGGTAGACTGAGCAGCAAATTATTTCAGTAATCCAAATGAGTGAGTTAGAATGAATGATAAAGAAACAGGTGTTAAAACTGATCAGATTCTGGATATATTTAAAGTTAAATCTTGATAGTTTAAATATGGTTTAAATATGAAGAATGTCAGACAAAGGAGTCAAAGATGAGTTGTGGGTTTTGATTCTAACCACCTAGACAGATCTAGTTATAGAAAACTATTTGTAAAGTTGAGGAAGACTGAGGGAAGAGCTGGTTTGGGCAAGGTGGAAAAATCAGAGTAATTTGATAGTTTTATTGTTATCCTGATTTCTTTGACAAAGTAGTACAAATCAGGTGGTTTAAAATGACAGAAATTTATTTTCTCACAACTCCAGAGGCTGTCTAAAGTCAGGCTTTCAGCTCAACCATGCTCTCCCCAAAGCCTCTATGGGACCACTTTTTGCATCTTCCAGCTTTTGGTTTCAGGCATTCTTTGGTTTTGTGGCAGCACAAGCCCAATCTCTGTCCTCTGGTCATATGGCACTTCATTTGTATCTCTGTGATTGTACAGGGACATCTTCTTACAAGGAAGCTAGCTATCCACATTACATTAGTGACCTACCCTACTCCATTATAAGCTCATCCTAATGTAATTGATTACATCTGCAACAACCTTACTTCCATATACAGTGACATTCTGAGGTATGAAGACTTGAACATATTTTTTTGAGAGGGAGGATAAAAGTTAAGCCATAATAATTATGAATATGTTACATTTAAAAATAAACATTCAAATATACATATTGAATAAACAGTAGGATATACTGCCTTGGAGAGATCTCATTTGAAAATATGAATTTGGACATCATCATTGTATAAATGTCAACTAAAGCCATAAACCACAATTAGTTCATGTAGGGAATATCCAAAGACAGAGCCTTGAAATGTTCCATTTTAAAATAAGGAGACTTGGAGAAGAAAACAAAAGAATAAAGGAAAGCAGTGGTTTTTAGAATCACCAAAAGAAAGACAATGTTAGGAACCCCCGACCCACAGAGATCCCCTGGTGCCACAGATGAAATGAATACTTTCTAGGCTGCTTGTGCTAGTGGGGAGAAGGCCAGCTAGTGTCTGGGAGACGAAAGCCTTGATTACCCTTCCCCAAGCTCTTTTATTGAATGTGATCAATTTGAAGGCATGTAGCTTGTCAATCAATGCTAAACAGTGCTAATTATAGGAAAATGGGTATTATTCAGGAATAACAAGTGAAGTAGCACTGAGATTTCACTCAGGTCAGAATGTGCATTCAAATTTTTAAAACCTCTGCTATTTATACAACAGAAGGATTAAGCAAGGTGAGAGAACAGGCTGGGCTTCAAGGGGGCTAAACTATTTTCTCATGACCCTATTCCCATCAGGGCCCACAGGCTATAGCATCAAGGCACATATGCACCCAGCTGTCCTGGTTTTCTGGTCAGATCTTACAGGCTTCACCTATACAGGGCTCCAAGCCTCAACACGTTCCCCAGGGGCCCCAACAAGACAGTATGTGTTACAGATGTAGCACTCAATACTTCCTCTCCAGCTGTTTCTTCTGATCAGTGATCCTTGCTTCAGTGCATTAAATCACTGAGTTGCAAAAGTATGATACTCCATACATGCTTTGGAAGACAGCTTAATCTGTGTCTGCCATATTTAGAATTTAAAATTAATTGATTATAAATTTCTTTAATTTCTCTTCTACCATAGCTATATATTAAGATATTATACTTCTAGTTTCCAATCTATTTTTATGAAATGTAATAGTTTTTGTTAATATTTTTGACACATAAATGTCCAGTACTTGTACTAAAAAAAGCTAGTACTTAATAATATTAATTTCAGTTTTCCCCTTTTTGTCCTAAAACTGTGCTTAGCTGTATTCCCCATCCTCTCTTATTTTGGTCAAGGTCACATGCTGAGGTGAGCCAATGAAATATATTGGGAAATGATCTGTAATTTTAGGCCTGATATTTAACCCCGCCCCCCATCATAATTCTTCATCCTTTCTATTCACTTATGTATTGTCCATATTCAGAAATTTCACTGGAGAATGGCAATGGTCTAGAAGATTAGAGAGCAACTAAATAGTAGAAAGCTATTTCCTAGAATGAAGTAAAACCCTCCAGTACCTTCATTGAAGTGCAACAGTAAAGAGATTTATTGTGTTAAATCACTGAATTGACTTGTTATAGCAGGTGACATCATGAATAAAACAGGACACTCCTTTTCTCACTGTGATTGAATATTTCAGCAAGATAAAGAGTCCCTTTATTCTATTTCAAGCCATGTACTTTACATTCTCTGTCATTTCTACATTATCTAATAATTTATTTGCATTCACCCATCTTCCTACGAAAAGCATTTAAGACAGTTACTGTTGCATTATTTGCTTTTTCTTTTTTTTTTTTAAGATTTTATTTCATTATTTTTAGAAGGAGGGGAAGGGAGAGAGGCAGAGAGGGAGAGAGACATCAATGTATGGTTGCTTTTTACCTGCCTCCAGCCACAGACCTGACTGGAGACCTGGTTTGCAACCTTGTTATGTGCCCTGGCTGGGGAATCAAGCATTATTTGCTTTTTTGAGGAAAGTTTCACTCATGAAATTTTTCTTTCTTTTATTTTTAATTTCTTCATGTCTCTTATATGGTTCCTTTAAAAGTTACTTTTTTTTTTTTTGACCTGGACATTTTATAACACCAGCTTTTTCTTTTCTTTTCTTTTCCTTTTTTTTTGAATCCTAGGAAAAAAATTTTAAGAGTAATTATGAATTTCCTCTCAGTAATTTTTCCCAGATTATAATGAACCTTTGAGTAAATGATCTTAGTATTTTAAAAAGAGTAATATACTTTTTTTATTATTTCTTATATTCCTTCTCTTTTTTCTTTGAGAAGAGTAATTATTTTGTTATCTAACAAAATATTTTCTTCTATATATGTAATTTTCTTTCCATTAAATTTCTTCTTTCTAATTTTCTATGCTTTGTGAGTACTATTTGTCTTTCCCATAAATGATTCAATGTGTTGTATAAGGGTAACCTGAAGATAAAAGGGCATTGTGCGATCAACCTATTGTACACTGATAATCCAGGTTCTGCTGGTCTCTTCTGGGGAAACTGATGTGTGAGCCTTATCAGAGAGAGACTCCAGGCAGAATTTAAGAAAAGATTTTAGGAAATCAGTGAAGACAAGCAGTCATGCTTCTAAACTTAAGTGTAATTCAGAGTAGAAATAAGAGCAATCCCTTCTCTTCTGTGGGAAGTATAAGAGTCTTATGAGAATTTTCCGCTATTTTCTTCTTGGTCTTTATATGTTTGTTATCATATATTTTACTTATAATTTCAACTATATTATTATTATTATCAGTTTAAAATGGTCAATTTCCTCATATAATTTTATTATTTTTTAAATATTTTATTTATTATTTTTATAGAGAGGGGAAGGGAGAGAGGCAGAGAGGGAGAGAGACATCAATGTATGGTTGTCTTTTACCTGCCTCCAGCTACAGAGCTGGCTGGAGATCTGGCTTGCAACCTGGTTATGTGCCCTGGCTGGGAATTGAACCAGTGACTTTTGGTTTTGCAGGCAGGTGCCTTATCCACTGTGCCACGAGCCAGGGCCTTCCTCATAAAATTTTAAAAAGAAGAAAATAATATTTTTAATGTGCCCACATATTTACCATTCCAGTGCTCTTTATTCCTTTGCCAGATCTCCACAGTATCTTTTTGTCTCATCTATATCTTTAAATAACTTGCTCAATTTCTTCTCTACTTTCATGAATATATGGAATTTGGTTAATATTTTTCTATCTTTTTTCCTGCTAATTATATAATCTATCATTTTTTCACTGTGTTGTTATTGTTTTCTTTTTTCTTTATGGCAGACTATATTTTTGGTACTAATTCTGTACTACTTATTCTTGAATTCTGGGCATTTTAAATTTCATTTTACTGAGCACTACATAATTCTGTATTCTCTAAATATTCTTGAGAATTGTTCTAGGGTGCAGTTAAATTACTTAGAAACAGCTTGATCTAGTTGAGTTTTCCTTTTAAGCTTTGATATGCAAGACTAAGTCAGTCTTCAATCAAAGACCCATTTTGTCCACTACTATAGCAATAATCTTGCCAAGTACTTTACCTGGTATTCAATGAATCACAAGATTTTCCTCTCTTGACTGGCGGCAATACCAATTATTTGACTTTTATGGGTTATGATGTTGTTTACTTTTTGCTCTGTTTGTTTCCCAGCCTTTATTAGTTTTTTAACATGCATACACTGATTGCTACTCATCTGAAAACTGGATCCCTTGGAGATCTCTTCTCTAGTAATCTGCCCAGGGAATTCTGCTGCTATGGCCTCCCTGTACTCTCAGCTGTATCTTCTTTACTTATGAGATGGCTGAACTCCATCTTGATGACTCCTACTACAATATCTCCTAGAATTTCTCTCCAGGCAGCAAGCTGGGACAACTTGCTGAACTTGCCTCAATTGTTAATCCTGTCTCATTAGTCATTGTACTATGTTGTCCACTGTTCCATGTCTGGAAACCATGGTTTTACATATTTTATCACTTTTTTAATTGTTTCCAGAAGAAGGATATTTCTGGTCCCTATTATTCTGAGTTACCCAGAGGCAGAATTCCCCTAATACACTTTTAAAGTGTTGTATTTTCCCAATTAATATAAAATACTGTCTTTACCATAGTCTTATATATACATTGTTTAATTTGTGGACTATTGGTCTATAAATTGCAATACCAGTATTATACATTTTTTTCTGAATAAACTTCATATCTCATTATTTGTTAGTTATTTCTTTATATCACCTGGAATTATGTGATCATTATTTCTTTTTTATAATTTTCTTACTTTTTAAAATTTAATTGTATTGTTAGTTTATTATATCCATCCCCTTTTTCTTTCCTCTGTCCCCTCCCCTTCCCCACCCACCCACTCCTCACCTCATAGTCAATCCCACTGTTGTCCATGTCCATGGTTCTTCTACGTTAGTTCCTGGACTAAGCTGCTCCTCTTCTTTTCCTCCTCCTCTTTCCTCCCACCTCCCCACTCCCCTCTGTCCACTGAAGGTCTATTCATTGTATTCATGTATCTGGTTCTATTTTGCTTATTTATTTGTTTTGTTCATTATTGCCCTGAAATGGGTGTGATCATATGGTATTTGTCTTTCACTGATTGGCTTATTTCACTAAGCATAATACTTTACAATTCCATCCATGTTATTGCAAAAGGTAGGAATTCCTTCTTTCTTTCTTCTGTGCAATATTCCATTGTGTAAATGTACCAAAGTTTTGTTTTTTGTTTGTTTGTTTGTTTGTTTGTTTTTTCTATCTAATCATCCAGTGGTGGGCACTTAGGCTGTTTCCAGCACTTGGCTATTTTAAAAAGCCCTGTTATGAACATAGGGGTACATAGGTTCTTACAAATTAGTGTTTCAGGGTTTTTTGGGTATAGTCCTAGTAGTAGAATTGCTGGAGCCAAAGGCAGTCCATTTTTAGTTTTTTAAGAAAACTCCATACTGTTTTCCATAGTAGCTACACCAGTCTGCATTCCTACCAGCAGTGCACCAGGGTTCCCTTTTTCCCACATCCTCACCAACACTTGTTTGTTGATTTGTTGATGATTGCCACTCTGACAGGTGTGGAGTGGTATCTTATTGTGGTTTTAATTTGCATCTCTCTGATGGCTAGTGATGTTGAGCATTCTTTAATATGCCTTTGGGCCCTTTGTATATCTTCTTCAGTGAGTTGTCTGTTCAGGTCCTTTGCCCATTTTTCAATTGGGCTGTCTGCATCCCTGGTGTTGAGTCATATAATTTCTTTATGTATTTTGGAGATCAAACCCTTGTCTGAGGTATCATTGGCAAATATGTTTTCCCATACAGTTGGTTCCCTTTGAGTTTTGCTGGTATTTTCTTTAGCTGAACAGAAACTTTTCAGTTTGCTATAGTTCCATTTGTTTATTTGTTCTTTCATTTCCTTTGCCCTTGGAGAAGTATCAGTAAACATATTTCAGCCTAGGGTATATAAAATTTTACTGTCTATGTTTTCCTCCAGGACCTTTATGGTGGTACTGTTTATGTTTAAGTCTTTATCCATCTTGAGTTTATTCTGGTGTATGGTGTAAGTTGGTGGTCTAGTTTTATTTTTTTGCATGTTGCTATCCAGTTCTCCCAACATCATTTGTTGAAGAGATTGTTTTTACTCTATTTTATGTTCCTTCCCCTTTTGTCAAATATTAATTGACCATAGAGTCCTGGGTTTATTTCTGGGCTCTATTCTGTTCCATTGATTTATATGTCTATTCTTATGCCAATACCAGACTGTTTTGATTAGAGTGGCCTTGTAGTACAGCTTGATATCTGGTACTGTTATTCCTCCTACTTTGTTCTTTTTTCTCAGGATTACTATAGCTATTAGGGGTTGTTTTTGGCTCCATGTAACTTTTTGAAGCATTTGTCCTAGATGTTTGAAATATATCATTGTTATCTTAATAGGGATTGCTTTGGGTAGTGTAGCCCTTTTAATGATGTTAATTCTTCCAATCCATGAACATGGAATGTGCTTTTATTTATGTGTATTTTCCTTATTTTTTTTCCTTCACTATTCTGGAGTTTTCTGAGTAAAGGATTTTTACCTCCTTGGTTAAGTATATTCCTAAGTACTTTATTTTTCTTGTTGCTATAGTAAATGGGATTTGTTTTTTAGCTTCTATCTCTGGAGTTTCATGGTTAGTATACAAAAATGCAAGTAGTTTTTGGTGGACTTCATCGGGTTTCTATGTACACTATCATGTCTTCTGCAAATAATGACAGTTTTACTTCCTCCTTTCCAATTTGGATTATTTTTATTCCTTTTTCTTGTCTGATCACTATGGCTAGCACTTCCAAAACTATGTTTAATAGAAGTAAAGATAGTGGGCAGACTTGTGTTGTTCCTGATCTTAGGGGAAAAGCTTTTAGATTTTGCCTATTGAGTATGACGTTGGCTATAAGTTTCTCATATATGGCCTTTATTATATTGAGGTATCTCCTTCTATTCCCACTTTGCTGAGCATTTTTATCATAAATGGTTGATGTACTTTATCAAATGTTTTCCATCACCTATTAATATGATTATGTAGTTTTTTATTTTTATTTTCTATTTGTGTATTGCATTTATTGATTTGAGAATATTATACCATCTTTGCATCCCTGGGATGAATTCCACTTGATTATGGTGTATGACCTTTTTAATGTATTGCTGAATCCAGTTGCCAATATTTTGTATAGAATGTTAGCATCAGAGATATTGGCCTGTAGTTTTCTTTCTTAGTTGTGTCTTGACCTGGTTTAGGGATTAGCATAACATTAGCCTCATAGAAAGAGCTTATGAGCCTTCCCTCTTGGCTTTCTTTGGAATAGGCTGAGGAGAATAGGAATTAGTTCTTCCCTAAATGTTTGGTCAAATTCACCTGTGTAGCTATCCATCTGTTCCAGGGCTCTTGTGTGCTTGGATATTTTTTTATTTTTAAATATTTCTTCGATTTCACTAGATGTTATTGGTCTATTCAGGCTTTCTGCTTCTTCTTGATTCAGTTTTGGAAAATGATACATTTCCAGAAATTTGTCCATTTCCTCTGGGTTGTCAGGTTTCTTACAATCCTTTGCATTTCTTTGGTGTTGGTTGTGATATCTCCTCTGTTATTTCTAATTTTATTTATTTGGATCTTTTCTCTTTTTGTCTTGATCAGTCTGGTTAAAGGCTTATCAATTTTGCTTACCTGTTCAAAGAATCAGCTCTTGTATTTATTGATCCTTTGAATTGCTTTTTAATTCTCTATGTTATTTAATTCTGCTCCGATCTTGATTATTTCCTTCCTTCCACCTGCTCTGGGCTTTCTTTGTTGTTTCTCTAGTTCTTGTAGCTTTATGGCTAGGCTTATTATTTGAGATTCTTCTATCCTTTTTTTTGGTAGGCCTGTATTTCTGTGAACTTCCCTGTCAGGGCTGCCTTAGCTATGAACCATAGGTTTTGGGCTGTTGTGTGTTCATTTTCACTTGTTTCCAGAAACATTTTTATTTCTTCATTGTTTTTTTTTTTTTTTTTTTTTTTTTTTTTTTTTTTTTTTTTTTTTTTTTTTTTTTTTTTTTTTTTTTTTTTTTTTTTTTTTTTAGATTTTATTTCATTATTTTTTAGAAAGAGGGGAAGGGAGAGAGGCAGAGAGGGAGATAGACATCAATGTATGGTTGTCTTTCATCTGCCTCCAGCCACAGACCTGACTGGAGACCTGGTTTGCAACCTGGTTATGTGCCGTGGCTGGGGAATCGAACCTGCGACCTTTGGGTTCGCAGGCCGGCGCCTTAACCACTGTGCTACCAGTCAGGGCTTGATCTCATTGTTAATTAATTCATTATTTAATAGCACCTATTAGTCCCCATGATTTTGAATGTTTTGTTTTGTTTATTTCCCTTGAGGTTGGTGTCTAGTTTCAAGACTTTGTGTTCTGAGGAGATATTTGGTATGATTTCAATTTTCTTGAATTTGTGGAGGCTTGTCTTCTATCCTACCATGCAGTCTATATTTGAGAATGTTTCATGCACATTTGAAAAGAATGTGTATTCTGCTTCTTTGTGGTGAAAAGTTCTGTATATATCAGTTAAGTCCATTTCATGTAGACTGTTGTTCAATGTCACAATATCCTTGGCAATTTTATGCTTGAAAGATCTGTCCATTGTTGATAATGGGGTATTAAAATTCCCTACTATGTTGCTGTCCATATCCTTCTTGAAGTCCTTCAAGATTTTTCTTATCTATTTGGGTGCTTCTATATTGGGTGCATATATATTTACAAGGGTTATATCTTCTTGATTAATTGTTCTCTTAAGTGATATTAAATATCCTTCTTTGTCTCTTTGTATGGCCTTCATTGTAAAATCTATCTTGTCTAATATAAGTATTGCTACCCCAGCCATTTTTTCATGTCCATTTGCTTGAAATATATTTTTCCATCCTTTCACTTTCAGTCTGTGTCAATCTTTTGTTCTGAGGTGGGTCTCTTGTAGACAATACATATGTGGGTTGTGTTTTCTTATCTATTCAGTTACCCTAAATCTTTTGATTGGTGCATTTAAGGTTATTATTGACAGGTCTTTATTCATTGACATTTTTCCCCTTTGTATCTGTATTACTCTCTGTTTCTTCATCTTTTTAAAGCAGACCCTTTAGCATTCCTTGCAATGCTGGTTTTGGGGGAGCTGTATTCTTTTAGCCTTCTTCTGTCTGGGAAGCTCCTTATTTCACCTTCCATTTTGGTTCACAGTCTGATGCCCAATCCACTGATGCACACCAGCCAGGGTCACCTTCCATTTTAAATGAGAGCCTTGCTGAGTAGAGTATCCTTGGTTGAAAGCCTTTGTTTTCAATCGGTTGGAATATTTTTTGCCACTCCCTTCTGGCTAGTTGTGTTTCTGTTGAGAAATCACTTGATAACCTTATCAGAGCCCTTTTACATGTTATTAGCTATTTCTTTCTTGCTGCTTTTAGGGTTCTCACATTGTCTTTGAAATTTGTCATTTTAATTAGATGTGTCTTAGAGTGGGTCTGTTTGGGTTCATCTTCATTGGGACCTGTTAGGGACTGCTAATCTGCTTGGCAAGGCCCAGCTAGCAGAAACGGGTGTTTGGCAAGGCCAGCCCTAGTGCCAGGTGGACTCAGAACGGACACTGTGTATAGGGAGTCAGCCCAGTGTGTTTACCCTGTAGCCCATGAAGCATGGAAAGCAGAGAGTGTGCTATGCGTTTTTCTCTGCAGCTAGCTTCGCTTCCTGGTTTCAATTGAGCAGGTGCCAGTAATACCTGCATATAAGCTTAGTGTGATTAATAAATGGGAATTGCGGCTTAGGCGAGCCTCCCGACCCCAACTTTGTCACCTCTTTTTCTTGCGTCCTCCGCCATCCAAACCCAGTGCGTAATCCAGGGACAGCTGGTCCGTCACAGGGACCCTCTGTGTTTCCTGAATTTAAAAGACATTTTCATTAATCCAGTTAGGGAAGTTTTCTATCATTACTTTTTCAACTAGGTTTTCCACCCCTTGTTTCGCTTTTCCTTCTGGTATCCCTATGATATGGATATTATTGTGTTTTATATTGTCCTGAAGCTCTCTTAAATCCTCTTGATTTTATTGCACTATCTGGGAATTTTTTCTATGTTGTCCTCTGGCTCACTGATCAAATTCCCTGCTTCCTTTAGCCTGCTGTTGATTCCTTCTACTGCATTCTTTAGTTCAGAAATTGTATTCTTCATTGCCTTCTGGCTCTTGTTGATAATTTCTATGTCCTTTTTAATGCTGGTGTAGTTTCTCAGTAAGTTCCTTGTAGCTTCCCTGGAGTTCTTTGTAAGTTATCCTAGAGTTATTTGTAGTTTTCTTTGAGTTTGCTGAGCTCATTGAGCTTCTCTATTATTATTATTTTGAATTCTATATCCGATAGTTTGCATGTCACTATTTCATTTAGCAATTTCTTTGGGGATTCTTCCTTTCCTTTCGGTGATGGACTGTTTCTTTTTCTCCCCAGTTTTAGGTTTCTCTTCTTGCTTTTTAGATTGGCTTTTTGAGTTCTTGTCTTTGTGATGTGACCCTTTGTTGTATTGAGGTATACTTTCTTTACTTCCTGGATCCACCCTTGGCAACCCCAGATAATTTTCAGCCTGGGCCTAGCCAGACTGTTGGAGCCTAACAAAGTTTTATTGTCTTTGTCTTTATCCTTCAGTTTTAATTCCATCAATCTGTGGTCAATTGTTGGGTTTAGGCATCACTAGATGGGGCAGGCTAATTTGGTTTTTAATCCAATCAATCTGTGATAATCTGCCAAACTCAGGCACTACTTGGTGGGGCAGATTGATTCCTATGGGCAGGGCTATGATATCTTCTCAGGTAGAAACTTCTTTGGGTAGTGTCTGCCTCCTATGTGGGGGATGAGTCAGTACTGGGACCCCCCAGGTTGCTTCTTCATTTCTGTCCTCAAAGTCACCACTCCAAATTCTCCTTAAGCATCTCAATTCCATTGAGCCCTTTCTCTACTGGGGACCAGGGTAAGTGGGTGCCAATGTATTTTCATGGGTGATCACTAAGTAATTGTCTGTCTCTAGTCATCTCAGGCTAGCAAACCCTGCACCTATTTGCTTTTTATAGCTGGATGCTGTTTTACTCTCAGCTGTGTTGCTGTAGGCTGGGAAGCCCAGCTAGGCGTTTATAATCCACTCATCTCAGATGGAAACCCCAACTCCAGCACCTTCAGCTGCCTCCCATGGGAGCCCAGCCAGCCCTTTCAAGTATCCATGCTTCCTACTAGTCACGTTGTGATGAAGGGTCCTCTTCTGAGGTTATTATAAGGCTTCTTTCCAGCTGATGTTATGTTAATTATTCCAGATGATTTTTCCCCAATTATGTTGAATTCCAAATTGGTCCTGGGGGAAGATTGGTGTAGCTATACTTCCTACTCCACCACCTTGGTTCCAATTTATGGAATTTTTCTTGTATTTTTTATAATAATCATGCTCCTTCTCAAAGTAAGGTATATTGTTATCATACTCTGCTATGCATTTCTTTGCTGACACCTCAATAGAATTAGTTTTCTTCATGTAGTCCTCAACATTTATGATGAGGATTTAAATATTTATAATACACCCTGGCTGGTAGCACAGTGGATAAGGCGCCGGCCTGTGAACCCAAAGGTTGCAGGTTCGATTCCCCAGCCAGGGCACATAACCAGGTTGCAAGCCAGGTCTCCAGTCAGGTCTGTGGCTGGAGGCAGGTGAAACGCAACCATACATTGATGTCTCTCTCCCTCTCTGCCTCTCTCCCTTCCCCTCTTTCTAAAAAATAATGAAATAAAATCTTTAAAAAAAAAAAATAAATAAAAATAAATAAATAAATAAATATTTATAATACTTAGTACTATTTTCAATTATTTTCTCCAATGATTTCTCTTATTAGTTAGAACTTATATATACAAAGGTTTTACTTTTGACACTTAAAAATTTAACTGAACACACAACCTATTATCTAATGTTTCCTTAGTTTATTCTCTTGGATTTATAAATTATTCTACTTTTAAGCTCTCCTTTCTAGCACATAAAATGTATAGTTCATCTTATATCTGCTGCATTAAGTAGCTCTCCAAAGCAATATTTAACTATATCATAAATAGTAAACTAGTTAATCTGGTTTCTTATTTTCTTGGAAATTCTGCTCTTTCATTCTTAAATATAATCCTAAATTTGTTTTCTGATAAATATTTGGTAATTTTCATGTTTAAAAAATCCACCCATTCCTATATATTTTTGAGGAAAATAACTTACATTAGACACAAATATTTGTCAAAATCTACAATATCAATAAGAAAAAGCACGAGATCAGGAACAAATGTATTTTAAAGTAGTTTTGGCTAAAATATTTTTGCACAATTAAAATTGCACTGAAGCTATATACAAACAGGTGAAAATTTATTTGCTTTAGAGACAGAAAAAGAAAGACATGGTTAGCCAAATTGAAGCCTCTATCTCTCATCCATTTTGTGGTCTCTGGGACACAGCTATGCCTTGAGGGGCTTCCCTATACCCTGAAACTTAAAAATGATTACCGAACCTGATGGAAACATCTCTAGAAAATGTCTTTGTAATGCAGAGCCTTAAGGCTGAATCTCCCTGAGATTCTAACTCTGTAACCTTGGGGAAGAGAGTGAGGAATCCATGTCAAAATTATTCTCCAGAAAGTTCTGTGATTGGACTTATTCTTACTCATTATTCTGGACCATATGAGGTCAATATTGTGTTGTATACTTAGCTTTGCATAGTAGCATAATGCTATTATTATAAACATGAAGAATATTGACATCAATCTAAGCAAACCATCTTAAAGCACATGCTAAAAAGGATGTTTTTATTGTGAACTATGTAAAACATGAAGTAAAATGATCTATACCTAGCCAGTCTATAGTCACTTTTTTCTTAACATATCAAGATAATTTTGATGTATAATTTGGTCAGTGTTAATTTTTGGCCAGGATATCCACAGAAATGTTAGAAAATTACTCTTAAAAGAATTTAGATTGTCTTATAAATCTCAACTTGGTGTGTTCTAGAAAACTATAATCCATTGTGGTTTAGCACACATACCTTTAATTAAAGAGAGAACTGACAGAAACAGCAATATTATTTAAATGACTTGTAATATTGAAAGTATTCATGTTACCTAACCTTTTGGCCAGAGTGAATAAATATATTAAGGATCAATTTATTTTGCAATAGGGAAAAAAGGAATATTTTTAACTTTACAATGCCCTTTAACAGGTCCTATAACTAAGTCACATAAACATTGCTGTAAACCAATGTAATTATGAGTAATCAAGCCCTGGCTGGTGGCATAGTGGACAAGGCACCGGCCTGTGAACCCAAAGGTTATTGGTTCCATTCCCCAGCCATGGCACATAGTGAGATTGCAAGCCAAGTCTCCAGCTAGGTCTGTAGCTGGAGGCAGGTGAAAAAAGGCCACTATATATTGATGTCTCTCTTCCCACTTTGCCTCTCTCTCTTCCCCTCTCTATAAAAATAATAAAATCTTTAAAAAAATAAAAGAGTCATCAGACTCTGATCGCTGGTAGCACTGACTCCAGCATTGGCACTTCCCTTTCCTAGGGCACTTCCCTTTCCTAGGGCCAATAAACCCTTCCCTTTCCTTAAAAAAAAAAAAAAAAAAAAAAATGGATCATCAGTGGAAATTTTCTACCTGTCTTTATAAGATAGAAAAAAAATTAGGAGAAACTATAATAAAAAAATAAATAAAATTACTACTTTTATTCATTGACTTATAGTAAATATTTTGCATATTGCATGTTTAAAAAATATTTATATTTAAATTACTAATCCCATTGTTTTAGAAATGGATCAAAACATAGCATACTGTTAAAGAAACAACCATATGGAATAAACCTGCAGCATTAACTATCACTTTACTAAAAGCCTGGAGGAATACTTTGAGATTTCTAAATTATCACATACACCAACATGATGTCAGCTCTGATTTCAATGTGTTATTTAAAGTTTAATGTTAAATTTAGAAGGTAGAGCATTTGCAATTTAAGACTAAAATTTTCAGCTGGCTAAGTGACCACCTACTTATACATATTCTGTAATAAATATATTTGAAAGACTATTTTGCAACATTTTACATCTGTGTCTTGTATCTGACATTTTCCCGTAATTCACAACCTTGATCTTAAATTGTGTGAATGTAAACATTAGCTATTTAGCAGAAAACTGATGAGAGTCAAGCCCACTAGAAAGAAAAATGAAGAGAGATGAAGATTTAACTGATATTGTACATTGTTTCTAGTTACAGCAAAGTTGTGTGTTTTTAATTTATCTGTAGTATTTAGTTTTAACCAAAATAAGAAAAAGTGATGTACAAAAGTAAATAATTGATGCTAACAACATTATCTATGAGCCTGAAAATTGTTGAAGACAAAATAGCTCAAATGATTCTTAATTCCTTTCATGAACATCTGAATCAAATAAGGTAATTATTCTTTAAAATGCTTACACAAAGTCTGATTTGCATGCTAGTAATTGCTATGCCTTGTGGCATCTAGCAATTGACACAGCAATGATTTTAATTATTGTAATTTCATAAGTATAAATACTTCAAAGTTATGCAAATACTGTATCATAATCCATAGAGAGTTCAAGAGTATTTACTCCTCTTGTAAGTCTCTTTGTCTATACAGTTTACACTCAGATGTGACTCCGCACTGCAATTGAAGCCTTTCACTCACATCAAAGCTCTAAATCATAAGATGAGCTAATTTTACAAAGACTGACACTTCAATCATTAAGTTTCAAATACAATAATAAGGTAAAATATAAAAGGACTTTATACAGATATCATGAAACACAAATACCTGCAGCTATTTATATTTAATATTTCCTCTGACATGAGGAAGTAAAGATACAACTCCCACAAATGCCTTTGAATAAATAAGAACAAAAAATACCTTCCCTGTTACATGGTTAATTTAAATGCTACAATAATAAAATCTTGCAGTTATATAATAAATTATCATCAGTATTACAGTCACTCATAGTTAGAGGTTAATAGGGGGTACTAAGCTACAAGTAAGGCTTCCTCCTAATATATTGATCCATTGCTAGTAAATCTCAGACCTGATTTCTCAGTGAGTGGAAAATCCTACAATTGGATATACCTACCACCTAAAAAATGGTGATTTCTAAAAAAATTTATTATTGTGAGATATTATACTATTACAGTCTTGGCTAAAGCTAAAATCATTTTGCAGGACAAAAGAACATGTAATGTAATGTTTTAAAATAGTTTAATTAGTAGGTTTGTTATCCACAATAGTATGCTTTACCCTACTAACTAGAATTATTTAAAAAGGAAAAGAAAATAAATCATTTTGCCCTGGCTGGTGTGACTCAGCTAATTGGAGCATTGTCCCATAACTGAAGGGTTGCTGGTTCAATCCCCAGTCAGGGCCAATATCTGGGCTGTGGATTTGATCTCTGGTCCAGGTGCATATGGGATGCAGCCAATTGATGCTTCTTTCTCACACTGATGTTTCTCTGTCTCCCTTCCATTCTCTCTAAGAAGCAATGGAAAAAAAAAAAAAAATGTCCATGGATGAGGATTTTTTAAAATACATTTTTTTCTGATCTTTAGTCTGAGAACACACAGTCTAAATACTGTGTTCAACAATTATTCCCCCACTTCCACAAAAAATAAAAATTAGTATTTTAAAACCCACCTGTGCTCTTATTTTATACATACAAATTAAAAAGTATTAGTAGATATGATTTTAAATTATAGTTGGTGACCTTTTATTCTTCTTATCTTGAAAAATATATGCAACTTACTTGGTTCTAATTATTAGTCTGTTCAATCTACTCACATCATTCCAAAATACATTAGGTTGCCCCTGAAAGAAAAACACAGCAAAACACAATGGCAAGATATAATTGTCAACAGAGAACAGTGAGTATGAGAACATATGGGCTCTACCACATACGGACGAGAGACAGGCTCAATTCTCCTCAGTGCTTGTATAAACAAGTATCTGACACCTGATCTCTATGATCAAAAGTCATCCTCCCATCAGCTTAAGTGGAAAGAGAAGGTGCCACTTGTCTGCTCTGCTTTGCAAATTCTGCTTTGTGAGTTGCTATACTAGACAAAATTCTAAAATGACCTCCAATAAGTCATTTACTTTTATAATCTCCTCTCTTTGTGTGTAGGCAGAATTGTCATGTGCTTGAAGGCAACAGAACACAGCAAAGTGGCAAGATAGACACTATCTTGGTTAGGTTCTACCACATAGCAAAGGTGGTATGACAGTCACTTTGATTGTGTTATGTTGTATATGACTATGCCTTTGCCCATTAGAGCAAGAAATTCTCCTGCTTAGTTTAAAGAAGTAAGCTGTCATGTTGTGAGGGATTGTCACATGGCAAAGGAACGTAGGTGGCCACAGGGATGGAGAGCAACCCTCTCCTGATGACCAGCAAGGAAAAGGAAAGCTAAACTAAAAGGAACTGATTTTCCTAACAACTAGATGAACATGAAAGGCAACCCCAGGTCCAGAAAAAGCAACAACACAGTGACACATGAAGATCTTGAGCACAGGACTCAGATTAATTGTACTGAGGCTCAAAATGCACGGAAACTGTGAGAAAATGAATCCATGTTTCACACTTCTAAGTGTGTGATAATTTGTTTCACAGTGCTAGGAAACAAATGCAGCTGATACAATTGAAATGTGACTGATTGGATATTGAGCAGCGAGTGTGTGTGTATGTGTGTGTGTGCATTACTGGTTTTGTTTGAGACATTCTGATGAGTTTATGTCTATCTCAATCTGCAGTTGCCTCAATAGTCACTTGAAGGCAGACCACTGCACAAGTGTCCAAGTCAGCAACTGAATCACAGAATCCCTTATGCAAAAAGAACTATTAGACAAGTGGCTTTAGAGAGGGCATTATTGGAAGTTCTGCTGGTGCTAGAGAGGTTACTATCTTTCCTTTTTACTTTTTTCTTTTAACAAAATAGCAGTAATAAAATGTTTCCTGACTATAAAACAAAATGGCACTAAAGTATTTGGGAATTCTGTTGTATGGGTGAGAAAAAAGAATGCACACTCATACAGATGTAGAATAAGGTAAAAATGTAAGACTAGATTTTTTTTTTGTTCCTGAAAAAGTAATTTATGTCATGTTATTAAAATTCTCTGGTACCATCTCTCTCTAATGTAAATTAGGGCTAATTAGATTTGACTTATAGGTCTGTTGTAAGGATGCGAAATAATATAAGTATGTTGGCTTGCAAATTGTAGCTGTTATGATAATGATAATAGAATATATTAATAATTTTTTAAATTCAAAGTCACTAAGGCAGATACATATTCTATACACATTTATATCAATGGTTTAAAATTTTGGTGGAAAAGCAATAAATTATGAATAAATGTAATTGGCCTAACTAGTTCAGTATCAAGTGTTTTCTAGCCCTATGACTTTAAAATATAAAACTTCTAGAAGACATTATATAGAATGAATAACATTTGCTTTATCTGCTTTACCTACTTCACAGGGTTGGTGAAAATCTCAAAATATGATAAATGGAAAACTTTATTGCAATTCTAAATAAAAAAGACATTGGAATTATTACACCAAAGTATGTATTTGTATATATTGAGAAATCAAATTACTATTTCATAAAAAATTAGCATGTGACTTATTATTAAATTATTATTTTGGTTCAGTTACTTATTTACACATTCAAACATAAATTTTGCTTTAAAAAATGTCTCAGAAAGTAAATTCTCAGATATTTAAGTTTAACAAAAAGAGATGTCAACATCATGTGTTTCAACCTCACAAGTTGTAACTCAACCCTAAGAAAATATTGCACATTCATCTTGAACAAAGAGCAGAAAAAATAAAAACTTAAAAGGCAACAGAAACACCAGATAACAAACAGCAGCATGAACAGCTACACACGTTTCATGCAACTAACAACGAAACAAAGAAAGACATCAGTAAGCTACCCTGCATAGTCGTCAAGTAACAGGAGTGACATAACAATGAGATCACACAAGAAATTGCAGGTGCTAAAAAATGCAGCATTAATTTTGCACTACCTCCTAGCAAGGTTATGATTTTTCCAAGGTCTTCTCAGATGTGTTTTCATTTCTGGACACATCAAACCTCTATTCCGCAGAATTGGAAATGGAAAGCTCCAAATATATCCATCATAGAATATTCTAAAAACCCACACAAATCACTTCTAAACCTAGACTTTTCTTTGCAGTGCTATTTATGTTACATAAACACCTGTGTTCTTTACCAATCTACTACCTACCTACTAGTGACGATTTTTGTAGCTTATGAAATAGAGTCATTTTTTATTGGAAAGAAGGGAGGCTGAATGACAGCCAGAAAAAAAAAAAAAAGTAAAGAAGGAAAGAAAAAAAAAAAGAATATTATAGGAACTAAAGGCAGGAGACACAAGAAACATAAAATTAAAGAGACAATGGAGAAGGGGAAGTGAAAGTGAGGAAAATAGTCCCAATAAAGAAGAAAAATGCTGAGAGAGATATGGATGGGCTGATGGAGAGTAAGCATGAGAAAAAAAAATCTAAGTAATGATTTTAGGGCTGCTGAGGGGTGATCAAAAGGCAAAGAAATAGAATTCAGGCAAGGCAGCTAACTGAATATTAAATGAGCTAACTTAAAAAGGAGAACAAGATCTTCAGGTTTCATAGGTAAAATAAAAGGAATTAATATATAAAGGAGTAAGATTTCAATCTTAAAATAATAGAAGTTCAACACTGGAATAGTATTTGGAATGAACAAATTTTCAAACATCATATAGGGATTGGTTCTAATAGTCATCTAAAGGGTAAATTATGAAGAAAAAGTATATATATATATATATATATATATATATATATATATATATATTTGTCTACAGGGTGCACACATTAAATTGGCAATGACTTTGCATCTCCTTATTTTACGTGCTTATTAATTTTAAAAACTGTGTTTCTAAGGTTATAATTTAACATCATTGTTTCAGATATAAAGTGTTAAATCCTGAGAGCAACTGTCATGTCAAAGAAATACAATATTAGAGCAACCATAATTTCTGGACTGCCTGTAGGGCAAACTGCTAAGGTAATGCAGACTTCAATAACATCCCTTTACATACAGTTAACAATGTGGAGAAGGTGTATGATGCTGACCCTGATGTTGCCACACAAACCAGGAAAATGCACAAGGTATGCAAGGATCACACAAGTCCAGATATTGTACACAGTATCCAGGATATCAAAAATGAACATCCAGGAAAGTCAATGAGCTCCATTGCAAAAGAACTGTAGATGTAGGATGCAATGGTTCACAAGATTATTGCTGAAGATGTCAGATACAGATTGTATGTTCTTAGAAGAAGTCAGTTTATGACACAATAGACAAAGGACAGGTGCTTTGAAAAAGCAAGGAAACTGCTAACAAAATAGAAAAATCCCAAAGAAAGAAACCCTTTGATTTTCTTCTCCAATGAAAAGAATTCTCAGCAGGACCAAATAGTCAACAGAAGAAACATCAGGTGGCTCTGTGAGAATCTTAATGAAGTCCCAATTGTTATGAAAACAAAATTCCCTGCTACAGTGATGGTGTTAGATGTCAGCGGTGAAGGAGATATCATGACCCTGCATTTGTTTCCATAATCTACTTAGTTTGACTCTGAAAACAGGACTCAATTTTCAGAAATGGTAAGTCACATATTTGAAGAAGCAACCAGAGTCTGTGTTGTGGATCTGTGACCATGGGCATATGCACATTTTCTCTGAGTCTCAGCTGCTCCTTTGTTAATGTTGGATAACAAATTATTAATTTACCAGGTGTTCCAAGGGTTGCAGATAATACAAAAGTTATTAAACACATATATTCACAATAAAAAGTGGCTACATTTAGGTAATTCACCAGAGAAGATTCTCATTGCAAATCAGAAGTACATGATGTCAACTATGCATAAGAATACTTATTTTGTCTGATTGGGTGTCGTTAATCAATAGGAAGAAAAATAATAGTCAAGAGTTTTAACTAAAAGAGAAATCTATCAAAATATCATTATCATCATGATTAATTAAAAATACTCCATTAAGTATAAATTATGTTATAAATTGTAGCTGGATTTATCAAGGAGAAGATTTGAACTTGTTAATAATAAGGAAGAAATTATATTCAATAAAAATAATACATAGTAATATTTCAGATGGGGTATGACCATTTACAGATAAAGTAAAAAATGCAAAGAGAAATAAAAGACTAGTGGAGAAAAAATTATATAGTCATAGTTCTCAATGTAAATTAAATATACTCATACATACAACTTCTAACACTACTTTGGAGAGATTAGGATGTCAGTCTATAGGTAAGTAAACAACCCAGACTTGCATTTATTAACAAAATTCTTATATAAAATTTATCCATATTCATTTTTGAAATTAATTCATTAGCCAATTCATTCCTATTACTCTGCCTTGTCTTTTCTTCAACAATAGAAAATCATATTCAGGTTTTGCTTTGTAAATAATTTATTTTAAAAATATGACAAAAAGCTATGCTTGCTATCTTTCTATATTAGATATTTTATAGCTTCATTTAAACTAGGTGAAATTAAATTAAAAAACAATGTTTTCTACTGCCTAGAGCCCACAATTTTTTAAAGTATATTAGAAAATTATGATACTTTTAATGAATTCACTTCTATTGCTATGGTGACTGTTCCAAAAGGCAACAATGAACCCTAAATAATGATTGGCAGTGAGATCCCTACGTTTTGATTTCCACACAGTTGTGGAACATATCAGGGAAGTTTAATGATGGATGACCACAACATGTCTAGAGGTAAGAGATGGTTGGCAGTGCAGTTTGACATCTCTCACAACACTTCACAATTTTACTCTTCCACAATTTGAAAGGTAAGTACTGGTATATGGAAGCATGTCAAATTAATGTGTCAAATCAAAATATAGTTCTGATTTGTGCATATTTACAACTCTTACTCCTTATAATTCTCAAAATATAAAAACAGCAAACATTTTAATGTAGCAATTGAAGTGCCTTGCACATTATTACATGCAAATCATAATTTTAAATGACTATGTGTTTTGCATTTGTATAATCTCCCTCTAAAACAACTATAGTCTTGCCTGCAAATACCTAGAGTACATTTTTCAATAAAATTTGAAAATTTTGCATCATTAATTAATTTGTACTGGCATCAAACAATGTTGGCAGACAATCAGAATCATCAGCATCCATTCATTTTTTAATCAATTAACCTAACACATTGTTGTTGTGTAAACAAATTCCCTTTATAATGCTAAGTGAAGCACACTTTTAAAAGATGTATAATCTCTTTCGAAATTATAGCACCTAGCAAGAAAAAAACATGTTAAAGTTACCTGTGACAATTAAATCACATGTACTTGTAATTACCTGGTGAAAAACTAAATTATTACTCATAATGCTTAATAATTCTTAAAACAATAAAAAAATAAAAGCTAGCAGTGAATGTTTGCCAGTAATATATTATCTAATCCACAAAATATGAGGATTGGTAATATTTATATTTCCATTTTAAAAATAATACAATTTAGGACCATAATGTGTAACTAGCATGCCCAAGTCCACTCAGCCAGGAAGTGCCAGAGCTAATAGTGTAACTTAGGCATTTACCTCCAAGCTTTTAACTGCTAGGTTGTGCTGCTAATAGTACATAGTACAAACTGTACAGCAGTAGTTTAGTTCCATTCATAGTGCTCCAAGACAACTTGGAAGAAGGTAAACTTGTCCTACGTACCAAATAAAGCTCCAGTCTAATGGTCTATGTTTGATTTTCACACTGGTAAATTTTAGTGTTATAATTTTAAACCTTGTCACAAACCAGAGATTTTAGGCTAGGCTTTTCTAGGCAAAGGGAAGTTATTTCTATGTTGATCGTTATTTAATTTTTCATGTCTCATATATTTTTGACCACCAAATTATTTTAGAATCTTATGAATTTGAATTAATTGACTCTTGTTCCTTTTATCTTATTTTCAAATATTTGAAATAGAGTATTTTAGGACTTCCAATGAAGATGGTGGCAAAGGCAGACATGGCTTACCTCTTCTCACAACCATATCAAAATTAAAACTAGAATATAGAACAACCATCACTCATAAGTGTCAGAAACTGAGTTTAAAGGAAGATTGCCAACTACAGAATTAAAGCAACCCTATCCATCCAGACTGGTAGAAAGGGCACAGACGCAGAATGGGCTGGTCCCTCACCTACATTTGGTGGATAAAATATCAGGTAGGATATCTTGAGAGTGATGAATCTCAGTCCCATATCATGCTCTTCAGCCCAGGACTGAAAAGTAAGTCCCTGAAATTTTTGGCAGCAAAAGCCAGTAGGGAGTAAGTCAGTGGAAGAAAATTCTGAAGCCCCCAGGAGTTCTTCTTAAAGAACCCACACACAGACTCACATGTTCATACCCTCTCCCTCTAAACTTCAGCTCTGGAGTAGCAGCTTAAAAGGCAAGGAGACACTGAAGTGTTGGGCATCAAGGTGAGAAAAGGCCATTGTTCCTTTCCTAAACCCTCCCTGCACAGAGCCAGCAAGCTGGTACCATAACTGAGACTCCACCCACATGGCTACCACTCTTTGACCCAACTTGGAGATCCCCAGAGACTCTGCCCCACCCAAACTACAGGCCCAGATGCTTGTTGTTGTTGTTGTTGTTGCTTTATCCATATGAATGACTGGCCTTAGCTTACACTGTACAACTTCCTCAATCCTCTCAAATAAGCAACAGCTGGCCTCAGTGAGTCCCAGACCCAACATTAGCAGCAGCCAGCTTAGATTCACATCTTGGCTTCACCTTGGAATCTCCAAACACAGCACAAGTAGCAGCAATCAGATTGCTTTGTAGAATAGGCTGGGTGGCCCTGGGTAAAACATGGATGGGGTTGATCTTGGCCTATACCAACCAAGACACCACAGGGCCTGTGTACCTAGTGAACAGCTACAGACCACATCAAAGCACCACCTCCCTGCCCCTGCATAGCTGGTCCTCCATGGAGAGCAGAAGTTAGTGATCAGTAGTCACAGCCAATCCTTGCAGCTGATTGGTCTGGGTAAATTACTCCTATTGATTTACCAATAGCAACCAAGGCTCAAAAACAAGAGGAAGGTGCACTCAGCCTTCCTGGGTACTCTAGGTGCACAGGAAGGGTGCACCCAAGCTTGGTTAATAGTGGAGGCTGTGCCACTGGAGCCGATACAACACCTACTACATTAGGCCATACTCTATCTAATACATAGAAACACGTGCAGGGAGGCTGCCAAAACTAGGAACCAAACAAACATGACCCAAATGAAAAAAAAATCACATAAAAATTCCAGAAGAAGAGCTAAATAAAATGGAGATAATATATATATATATTGCAATATATAAGTTGGAGAGTTCAAAACACTGGTTATAAGGATGCTCAAGAAACTTAATGAGGACAACAGCAGCTTAAAAAAGATCCAGTCAGAAATTAAGGATACACTAACTGAAATAAAGAAAAAGTTACAAGGAAACAAAAGTAGAGTGGATGAAGCCAAGAATCAAATCAGTGATACGGGGCATAAGGCAGTAAAAAACAATCAATCAGAAAAAGAAGAAAATAGAATTTAAAAAATGATGTTGGTATAAGCAGCCTCTAGGACAATTTGAAGAGGTCTAACATTCACATCATAGAGATGCCAGAAGGGGAAAAGAAAGATCAAGGAATTGGAAATCTATTTGAAAAATAATGAAAGAAAAAAAATCCCTAATTTGGTGAAGGAAATAGATATGCAAATCCAGGAAGCACAGAGAGTTCCAAATAAGGTAGATGCAAAGAGGCCCATGACACGATACATCATAATTAAAATGCCAATGGTTACAGATAAAGAGAGAATCTTTGTTTGTTTGTTTGCAAAGATTTTACTTTTATTTTTAGAGATTAAAGATTTTTAAGATTATTTTTAGAGAGTGAGGGGAAGGAAGAGAGGCAGAGAGGGAGAAAGAAACATAAATGTATGGTTGCCTGTCACCTATCTCCAGCTAAGGACCTGGCTGGAAACCTGGCTTGCAACCTGGTTATGTGCCCTGGCTGGGAATCAAACCAGTAAAAAGAATCTTAAAAGCAGTAAGAGAAAAGCAGTTAGTTACTTACAGGGGGGTTCTCTTAAGACTATCAACTAATTTTTCAAAAGAAGCTTTGCAGGCTAGAAAGGATTGGCAAGATATAGACAAAGTCATGAAAAGCAGGGACCTACAGCTAAGATGGGTCTATCCAGCAAATATATAATTTAGAATTGAAGGGCAGATAAAGAACTTCCCAGGCAAAACCAAAAAAAAAAAACAAAAACCTAAAGGAGTTCATTCATCATCACCATGGCATTATTATATGAAATGTTAAAGGGACTTATTTAAGAAAAGAATATCAAAACTACGGCAGAAAAATACAAATCTATCAGTAATTGAATCATAAAAACAAACTAAGCAACAAGAAGGAAAGAGACAGAATCATGAATACAGAGAGCATTTTGATGGTTATCAGGTGGAAGGGCAGAGGGGGAATGGATAAAAAGATGAAGGGATTAAGAAATACAAATAGATAGTTACAGAATAGATTTGGGGATGTAAAGTACAGTGTAAGAGATGGAGTAGCCAAAGAACTTATATTCATAACTCATAGACACAAACAATGGAGGATTGTCTGAGGGAGTAAGGGTGTGGTAGAGAGAAGCTAAGATGGAGAGATGAGGACAACTCTATTATCATAATCAATGAAATATATTAAGAAATCCAAAGAAAATAAA
This sequence comes from Noctilio leporinus, assembly GCA_004026585.1. Lineage (NCBI taxonomy): Eukaryota > Metazoa > Chordata > Mammalia > Chiroptera > Noctilionidae > Noctilio > Noctilio leporinus. The sequence goes on from PVIW01009495.1 coordinate 26,970, forward strand.
TGTAAGTCTTCAAAAATAAATAAATAAAACATTATTTTATTAACCTAGTTTTGAGGAATAAACTAATGACAAAAGAGGTGTGTAATATAATATATGGTGATATAAGTGCCTGATAAATATTTGTGAAACAGGTATATTTTAGAGTCTTTTATCTTTCTTATAATTAAGATGAGCATTTTTTTATAAATGTCTAATAATTCATCAAAATTTCTGTCAATACTGAATAATGTCTGCTCCATATCTCTCTCCTTATACCAATTTATAGGCTGTATACAATTATTTTCCTTTGTTCATTTGCCAGTAAAATAATTTAGTTATAATCTGTAGCAGAAGAAAAGGGTACATAAATTAACAAAAAAATGAAATAAAGGAAATCAAGAGTAATTATTTTGGTATATAGGGTAAAACTCAATTCCCAATAATTCAATGTACTATATATATAGTTTTTTCTTGTCCTTAAAATTAAGATCTCTCTGAAACACACAATAAAAAATATTGTTTATATGTGATAATGGCATTGTATGGAATTATATAGGTTAAAAACTTAAAAGATAAATATTATGAAAAGAAGAAATTCTTAAAAATGTATTCCCTTTATTTCCTTAAACTTACTTTTTAGTATTAAAATATAAACACCCAATATTTAGAAACAAGTTAACTAGAGTATCCTATCCAGAGTACAACCCCACACCTTGTTCTTGCCAAGAAGTTATAGTATATTAGGAATCAATGCCCTTCCACAGATTATTAGATTACTTTACCTAGTTAAGAACTTGAATAATTTTCTCACAAAAAAAAAGTGAAAACCTCAAAATTAAGATACTATTCAATAAAGCTTATATTCTGTCAAAAATAATTTGATAGCTACATATTACTATTGGTGCTGGAAGAATGTAAAAAATATATTGAAATCAATAGCATTTTACTTGCTTGAGAAACCAAATGGATTTATTCTGTGTGCAGCACAGATTCTCATATGGTTGTGTTCTAAAAAACATTTCTTGTCATTATACACATTTTAAAAATATAATAAAAGTTAAATTATTTAAAATTACATATTAAGATTTTAAAATCAATTCTTGAGAAGCACATGCTGTGTAAAAATTGTTCCTTTTTATAATCATCTTTCTATGATATATCATGGAACAGTTTTGCTACTTTTGAGCACTGAATTTAATAACTGAGAAAATATTTAATGTGTACCAAAAATATATACAAAAATTTAAAAAGCATACATATATGTAATAGATAATAGACAATAGAATGAATACATTTCTCAATGATAAGCCCACATTTTGTAGCTTTCTGTTCAAGGGCTCCCTCCATTTGTTGGACATTCTGAGGCACTGCATGGATCCAAGGATGAATAATGAGATCAAATACCTTTCCCATCCAGATCGTAGCCATTCTGTCTGTTCTGTGTCACAAGTGACTAGGAGTTGTCATTACTAACTAGTTGATGGGTGTTTAATTGTCAATGAGAAATGCTTCTTGGCATTGGTCCTATTCCTAGCAGCTCAGTGTTCAATATTAGGGAAATCACTGTAATGGGCTAGCTTCCTTGTCTATGAAGCATATTGCTCTATGGATTTAAAGAAGACAAAAAGATCACTTGGCCCTAAGGATTCCAATTCAGAACAGGGATAAACAACACTTCCAAAAATTATATACCCTCAAAAAATCCCACTTAAAATATAAGTTTAAAGGAGGGGCAGGAATTCATGAAAGAAATGCTTTATTAGGTAGCTAGTAATTGTATAGATGTGCACATCTATATGATAAAATATGGCTATGTGGTTTCAAAAAGTGTGGAGATTTAAACAATTTTGATAATGGGAGATAAATACTGTAGAAGAGATGTGACATAGGAGAGCACAAAGAGGAGCAATCTTCTCTTTACCTGAAAATACTTTGGTCCTGGTTCTGGAAGATATTGTAAAATAAGAATGGACCAGAGAAGATTCAAAAAGAAGATTGCACAAAAATGTGAAGTTTACTAAGCCTTGACTAGGGTGTCTTAGTGGGTTGATCATCATCCTGCAAACCTAAAGTTTGCAGGTTTGATTCGGTGTCATGCTTGGGTTGTGGGCCAGGTCCCCTGTGGGGGACATGTGAGAGGCAACTGATAGATGTTTCTTTCACGCATAAATGCTTCTCTCCCTCTCTTTTCCCCCTCCCCTTCCCTCTCTCTAAAAATAAATAAATAAAATATATATTTAAAATGTAAAGTTTACTAAAAAGACACAAGAGACAAAATAATTCAAATAAATATAGATAGCATATTGAGAGCAATTGCCACCATTCAGATTGAGGGAAGAGGGGTATGTAGTCTTCCCTTAAGGCTGAGATTCATGCATGGAAGGAGATGATGTGGCTGCTGCCAACTAGATGGGAGAGAAGTTCACTAGGTTGCCATGGGACAGAGCAGAGAAGGAAGCTGCCTGCTGGAATGCCAGCAAAACCTGCAAGAGAGGGAATGCCATTGGGCAAATTTCTAGCAGCTTTGCCACTGAAGCCTGGAAGTAGCCTGGAAAAATAGCACTTAGAACCAGAGAGACCTTCGCCTGATAAGGACCTGTAGTGTCCCTCCAGTACCCAGCTCTGCAGGGACTGATCAGTGAGAAATGTTTACAGGGTCCAATGCCAGCATCACAAAGCAAGTCAAAGACAAGGGGATTTAGACCTGAAGGAAGAGCTATCAATTAATAGGCAAAGTGATCATGGGAAATGAGGCTGTAAAAGGCAAATAGAGAACTCATTACCAAGGTCTTTGTCAATCACACCGGATATCATGGACACAATCAGTCCACCTAGAAACAAAGATATTTGCCTGTGCAAAACAGCTTGGTTAGGTTCTTATTCAAAATACAGATTCTCAGCAGCATCCACTGGTATTGTACTTCTGTATGTGGGCAAAATTGCAATTTTAAGCCTCATTTCTGGGAATTCTGATATAGATCATGTTTTCTGAATTGCGTTTTTAGAAGGAATGGTATAAATTAGAAATTTTAAAAGGTGTGAAGCAGAGAAATAATTCTTCTCTAAGTTTAGGAAGTGCTTCCAAGAGATAGATGGCAGATTATAGTTATAAAAGTGTGATTTACTGAGTTGATATGTAGATGATTTTTAGGTATATAACAGGTGTAAAAATATTGGATTTAAGTCCTGGCTGGTGGCACAATGGATACAATGCCAGGCTGTGAACTCAAAGGTTGATGGTTCAATTTCCAGCCAGGGCACATAATCAGGTTGCAAGCCAGGTCTCCAGCCACGTCCCCAGCTGGAAGCAAATGAAAGTCAACCATACACTGATGACTCTCTACCTTTCTGCCTCTCCCTCTTCACCTCTCTCTAAAAATAATAAATAAAATATTTTTAAAAATAACATAAAACTAACTAAAATGAAAAAAAAAAAATCAGGCACCACAAGTAAACAAGGCATTTATTACAGTCTAGTTCTTCGACTCCACAGATGATACCAAGGATAACTAGTCACTTGCAGTATTTTGTGCAAAGTCTTGTAAGCATTCCTGACAGACATGTTTACTGCTAACAACAGTTGTTTTCATTAGCCAATAGATGACTGCATTTAGTCACAGGCAGTGAAAAGTATAGAATAATTTTTAAGATACTGATAAGTTGCTATTTTGTTTCTAGAGAATTATAATGTTCATCTGAATGAGTGTAAGAAAGTTCCTACACATTTTCATGTTAGAGTCTGTATGGAAAACTAGGTGTTCTGACTCTATTATGTGCATGCTAAAAATTATTAAAACTTTGAACCATATTAGAAAAAGTATGACATAGAATTCAAATTCAAGATTAAATCTTGATTGTAAAAATTAATGAAGTCTAAATAAAATACTTAGAATAGCACCTAACACATAGGTGAACAGTAGTATTAATACCCCATGGAATCAAGGATGAGTAACGGTGACTTGTCTCAAACTTCAGGTGTTTCAAGTTGCTCTGGAAATGTCTGAGATGCTGAATTCACATAGGTGAGCAGTAGTATTAATACCCATGGAATCAGGGAAAAGTAATGGTGACTTGTCTCAAACTTCATGTGTTTCAAATTTCTCTGGAAATGTCTGGGATGCTAACTTTACACAGTCCATGAAATTTTAAGCTGTGTGACCATAAGCTATTTTATTTAACTCTCAGCACCACAACTTTTTCATATATATGTGTATACAGACACATGTTTCTAATTGAGCACTTACCGTGATAATTTATCAGGCTGTTATGCTAATCAATTTAGTTAATCTCTTTTTATCATCTCATTTATTCCCTGAAATAACTCTTTGACATGCATATATAAAAACTAAGTCTCAACCGAGTGAACGAAAATGTTTACTATCCTCACTGAACTCAATCAAGTCCAATCACACTTTCATTGTTGGGGAGTTGGGGGCCACATCACTAAGCTTCCTAAGTTTACTTCCCCACCTTGGGTCTAACCAGGATAGCGCAGACAAATGTATTAAAAACATAGAGGAGATTCAAATTCCAGCTTTATTTCACAAAGTTCAGGATCCTTGTTAAAAGTACATGCATTGAATTACTTGATAAGTCCTGATAAATATAAATATATTTTACATTGAGTTTAATATTTATCTAAAAAATAAATATGCACATATAATTGTGTGTGTGAATAGCTTCAGTATATCAACTATCTATAAATTCATACTACATGCACACAAAGAGAACATATATGTGTAATATTTACACCTCTCTACTTTCTAAAACCATAATCCCCTGGCAGGGACCACACTTTCTATTTGAAATGAGCCAAGTACATGAAGCATTTTTCTTACCTTCCAATTAATCGATAAAATTGTTTTTAAAATTAACATTTACTAAGTTTTGTACATAGAATTCATCTGAAGTGAAGTAGGAAAAAGGATATCTTGATTACAAAAAAAGCTATTGAAAAACTTTACCTTGGTATTTTATTTGGGATTAGGTAGAATTAAAGTTAGTTGATCATCCATATAAAAAGAGAGTTTTAATGAATAGCTTTGTGTTGACATTAATCAATATTTCTGTAGCTTGCTAGAGGGCTTTTACATGTTCACCACATTTAAAGACAGCATTTTGCACCATTTTAATACAGAAAATGATAAAGTCAAAACACCTTAAATTCCATTAGTGCTAAAGGTAAGATTTCTTCTAGTTATTTATGTTTTAAATAACCAATAACAAATAATTACACATCCTGAATTTATAGCTTTGGTGTGCTTGTTGAGTTTAATGTATCTTTAATAATGTGCATGTTAGCTTTAGCATGAAGCGATATTGGGATTATATGGTTTCAGGCAATACATTCACCAATGTATTTGACACCACTGCTTCTACATAGGGCATCTTATAAAGAACAAACTTGAACTTTATGGCAGTTTTGAATGAATACAAAATTATTTGCTTTGCTTTGTTTATGTATGTGAAGCAACAGGGATTAAGAGGTAACATATTCTATGAACAGGTATGTTGTATGCAGAGACAATTTCCACATGCTTTGAAGATTTTGGTGTTTAGCCTTTATTTTGCTCTGAAGGTTACTGCTTATTTTACTTTGTTTAGATATGCTTTTGTACCATACTGTCTACCCATAATAATAAATTTCTTTTTTTCTCATGTGTTTCAATATGCCATACTACTGGTTGTAATAAAGTATTATTTATAGCCTATTTATTTGGTGAGACTGAGGCTGAAAAAGTCATCATGACAGAAAAATAATTAGTCTTCCAAAATGGAATGCAACATTCCAAGAGACTTTTTGGTGAAGGTCATTTATTAAACAATTATTACATGAAGCCTGTAATAATGAAGTTATCTTTACTATTTTTATAATTTTGAATTAGAGATCATGAACTTACACTACATTTTCAAGTGTTTTTTTATGAACCTATGTTATCAAGGAAGTTTGTTAACTTTAAAATATTTAGACATATAATTCTGACTTGCTAAGTGACAAATTTAACTTTTTCTAAAATTTTCTTTTCTTTTATTTTTATATTCTTTATCATATCTGGATCAAATATATTTTATCTTGAGTGTTGTGCTTTATTTTAAAGTTTTTCTACTCATGAGATTTTGACATTGGCTTTTAATTCATTCTCATAAGATGCGAAGAATTCAGAAAAATAAAATTTGCATAAAAATAGTGTCTTGGTCCGGCCTCCAGAGATGCCACCATCACCAGCACTACAACATAAAGCCATGGATCAACTTTAAATTATAGATCTAGGATCAAGATGGCAGAGGAGAAGAGGAGCTACACCAATCTCCTCCCAGGAACAATCTGGAATTACAACTTAATTGGGAAAACATTATCTTGAAAAAACAACAGAACACAAGCTGGAAAGAAGTCTTATAACCATGGACAGAACAGAAGAAGATGCTTCATCACAACATGACTGGTAGGAATTGCAGAGATATGAGACAGCTGGCTGGGCTCCCACTGGTGGCAGAAGCTGAAGGGATGGAGCTGAGAGCTGCACCTGAGAACGGTGGTTCTAAACCCCTAACTGGGCTTCCCAGCCTACAGCAATACAGCTTAGAGCCAAACATCCAGCAGTGAAAAGCAGAAAAGCCATTGGGTTTGCTAGTCTGAGAGCCCTCGAGACAAGAATTACTAACGTGACCACAAATGAAAAAACATTAGCACCCACTTACCCTGGGCTCCAGCAGAGAGGGGGAAGGGTGGACTAGAGGCACTTAAGGAGAATTTGGAGCAATGCCTTGGAGAATAGAAATGAGGGAACAGCCAACAAGGTCCCAGTGCTAACTCATTCCCCACACTGCAGATGGACTACCTAGCCAACTGACTTCTGCCTGAGAGATCTCATAGCCCCACCCACTAGAATCAATCTGCCCCACCCAGTGGTGCTTGAGCCTGGTGCCTGATCAGAGATTCATTGATTTACAACTGAAACAATCTATCTCTCCCAGAGGCACCTGAGCCAGGCAGCTGATTAGCGATTCATTGATTTACAACTGAATCAATCTGTCCGGCCCAGTCGTGTCTGAGCCTGGTGGCTGATCACAGATTTATTCGATTAAAACGTAATCAAACTGTCTTGCCCAGCTGTGAATGAGCCTGGTGGTTGATCACAGATTGATTGGATTACAACTGACTTAATTGACCCTGCCCATTGCGGCCTAAGATGACAACCGATCACAGATTGATTTGTTTGCAACAGAGCTAATTTGGTCTGCCCAGCAGTACTTACACCTGATAGCTGAGCACAGATGAATTGGATTAAAAACTGCAGGGCACAAAGACAGTGGATCTCTGTTTGGCTCCAACAAGCTGAGTAGGCCTGGACTATGGAAAGATCTGATGTCATTCTAGGTGAATCCAGGAAGTAAAGAAAGGGTACTGCTACATGACAGAAGGTCATACCACAAAGACACACATTTTTAAAAAAAGCCCAACCACAAAAAGTAAAACAGCAAACAAGAAGAGACTCCTAAAAATGAGGAGAAAAAGAAACAGTCCATCATTGAAAGGAAAGGAGGAATCTCCAGAAAGATCACTAAATGAAATTGAGGCCAACAAACTATCAGAGGTGGAATTCAAAATAATGATGATAGAGAAACTCAATGAGCTTGGGAAGCTCAAAGAAAACTACAAAGAACTCCAGGGAAGTTACAAAGAACTTATAGAGAACTACACCAGCATTAAAAAGAACATAGAAACTATTAATAAGAGCCAGGAGGAAATAAAGAATACAATTTCTGAATTGAAGAATACAATAGAAGGAATCAACAACAGGCTAGAAGAAGCAGAGAATCAGATCATTGAGCTGGAGGACAATGTAGAAAAATATTCCAAGACAGTGCAACAACAAAAAAGAAAAAAGAAAAAAAAAAAAAAAGACTGAAAAAAAAGAAGAGATTTTAAGAAAGCTGCAAAAAAACATGAAATACAATAATATCCATATCATAGGGATACCAGAGGGAGAAGAAAAGCAAGGGATAGAACATATGTTTGAAAACGTAATGACAGAAGAACAAAGATGGTGGAGGAGTAAGTGGAGCTACACCAATCTCCTCCCAACACCAAACTGGAATTACAACTTAATTGGGGAGAAAGCATCTGGAAAAACCAACAGAACACCAACTGGAGAGAAGTCTTATTACCAGGAACAGAACAGAAGAGCCAATTCATCACAACCTGCCTGGTAGAAAGTGCAGAGATGTGAGAGGGCTGGCAGGGCTCCCATGGGTGGCAGCTGAAGGGACAGAGAAACATCTCAGCAGTTGAGGCTCCACCTGAGAAAGGTGAGATCTAATACCCAACTGGGCTTCCCAGCTTACAGCAACACAGCTGAGGGTAAAACATCACCCAGCTGTGAAAAGCAAAAAAGTGCCAGGTTTAGCAGGCTTGACAGAGAGACCTAGCTCTTAAAGGGACCACACATGAAAATACCGAGGTGCCCACCTACCCTGGGCTCCAGCAGAGAAAGGGCAGAGTGGACTAGAGAAGCCTCCAGAAAGTTTGGGTTAGTGGCTTTAGGGGAGAGTTGAGGGAGCAGCGCATGAGTCCAATACTGACTCATTTCCCATACAGCCAGCAGACCACTCTTCTCCAAAGGGCTGGAGTCTGAGGGGAAGCCACAGCCACACCCATTTGGAATTAATCCACTCCACCCAGCAGTGCCTAAACCTGACATCAGATCACAGGTTGATTGGATTAACAACTGAAGGAGACAAAGACAGTGGATCTCTAGTAGTCTCCAATTGGCTGACTAGACCCAGACTGGGACACCAACTGACGTTGATAAAGGAAATAAAACATACAACTTTACAGAACACCACACTTGGCTGGTACAATACCTGCCTCTGTATCTGGCTAACACAATAACCACTGCTCACTGCTCTGCTTCTGTATCGTTGCTTAATGCCAGAACTGCAACCCTGCCCCTTGTGCACCTACATAAAAACCTGTTCAAAATGGAACTCGGGGCTCAGCCTTTGAAGGGTACTCCACTGAGCCCTCATGGATTAAATAAAGTATCTTTGCTGCTCCTTGCCTCATGGAGGTCGTGTTCTTAGGTCATCTCTATTTCTGTAACAATGTCACCATGCACAGATCCAGGAAGTAAAAAAGAAAAACTACTGCACCTCTACACTGCAAAAGGTTTCACCACTATGACAGTAAGTCAAAGCAGACCAATATAAGAAGCAGAAACTAACAAGAACCACCTAAAATGGGGAGACAAAGAAATAAACCCTCAGCAAATGGAAAGAAGATATCCCCTGGAAGAGTGCAAAATGAAATAGAGGCAAGCACTCTATCAGACATGGAATTCAAAATAATGATGATAGAGAAGCTCAATGAGCTCAGCCAGGTCACAGAAAAATACAAACAACTCCAGGAGAAGTAAAAAGAACTCCAGGTAAGTTACAAGGAACTTACTGAGAACTACACAAGCATTAAAAAGGACATAGACACCATCAATAAGAACCAGAAGGAAATGAAGAGTACCATTTCTGAATTGAGGAACACAGTAGAAGGAATCAAAAGCAGGCTAGAGAAAGCAGAAGAGCAGATCATCAAGCTGGAGGTCAATGTAGAATAATATTCCCAGGCAGTGCAACAAAATGAAAAAAAGACTGACAAAGAATGAAGCGGTTTTAAGAAAGCTTAGGAGAACATGAAATGTAATAACATCCATATCATAGGGATACCAGAAGGAGAAGAGGAGGAGCAAGGGATAGAAAACCTCTTTGGAAAAGTAATGACAGAAAACTTCCCTAACTTGAGGAGAGAAAATGTCATGCAAACTCAGGGAGCACAGAGGGTCTCAAGAAAGATGAACCCAAACAGACCCACTCCAAGACATATCATAATGTAAATGGTAAATTTCAAAGACAAAAAAGGAATCCTAAAAGCAGCAAAAGCTAATAACATACAAGGGGGCTCCCGTAAGGTTATCAGATGATTTCTCAACAGAAACACAACAAGTCAGAAGGCAATGGCAAAAAATACTTCAAGCAATGAAAAACAATGGCCTGCAACCAAGAATACTCTACCCAGCAAGGCTGTCATTCAAAATGGAAAGTGAAATAAGAAGTTTCCTAAACAAAAGAAGTCTAAAAGAATACATCTCCACCAAATCAGCATTGTAAGAGATGCTAAAGGATCTGCTTTAAGAAGATGAAGAAACAGAAAGACAGAGAAGAACGCAGGTACAAAGGGGGAAAATGTCAATGGATAATTATCTATCAATAATAACCTTAAACATAAACAAAATAAATGCACCAATAAAAAGACATAGGGTAGCTGAATGGATAAGAAAATATAACCTACATATATGCTGTCTACACCTCAGAACAAAAGATCAACACAGACTGAAAGTGATGGAAAAATATATTTCAAGCAAATGGACATGAAAAAAGGCTGGAGTAGCAATATTAATTTCAGACAAAATAGATTTTGCAATGAAGGCCATAAAAAGAGAGAAAGAAGGACATTTCATAATACTTATGGGAATAATCCATCAAGAAGATATAACCCTTGTAAAATATATGCACCCAATATAGGAGCACCCAAATATATAAGAAAAATCTTGGAGGACTTCAGGAAGGATATAGACAGCAACACACTAATAGTAGGGGATTTCATACCCCATTATTAACAATGAACAGATTTTCCAAGCAAAGAAAACAGCAATAATTTTGTGTCATTGAACAACACTCTAGATGAAATGGACTTAACTGATATATATATATATATATATATATATATATATATATATATATATATATATAGGACTTCTCACTCCAAAGAAGCAAAATACACATTTTTTTTTTCAAATGCATGAGGAACTTTCTCAAAGATAGACCACATGTTAGGACACAAGACAAGCCTCCACAAATACAAGAGAATTGAATTCATACCAAGCATCTCCTCAGATCACAAGGGCTTGAAACTGGAAACCAACCTCAAGGGAAAAAAACAAAAATATTCTAATTCACGGAGACTGAATAACATGCTATTAAATAATGAATGGGTTAAGAATGAGATCAAAGAATATATTAAAAAAGTTTCTTGGAAACAAGTGAAAATGAATACACAACAGCCCAAAATCTAAGAGATGCAGCAAGGCCAATCCTCAGAGGGAAATTTATAGCAATACAGGCCTACCTAAAAAGGGTAGAAGAAGTTTATACAAGCAACTTAACCATATAGCTACAAGAACTAGAGAAGCAACAACAAACCAAGCCCAGAGCAAGTAGAAGGAAGGAAATATTCAAGATCGGAGCAGAATTAAATGACTTAGAGACTAAAATTACAATTCAATGAGCCAATAAATTCAGGAGCTGATTCTTTGAAAGAATAATTGATAACTTTTCCCAAAATTGACAAGTCTTTAACCAGACTCATCAAGAATAAAGAAAGAACCCAAATAAACAGAATCAGAAATGATAGAGGAAAAAATCACAACCAATATCTCAGAAATACAAAGGATTGTAAGAAATTACTACAATTATATGACAAGAAATTTGACAATCTAGGCAAAATGAACAAATTTCTGGAAACCTATAATCTATCAAAACTGAATCCAGAAGAAGCATACTAGACCAATAACAGCTAGTGAGGTTTAAGCAATAATTAAAAAAAAAAAAAAAAAAAAAATTCCCAGTGCACAAGAGCCCCGGACCACATGGCTTAACAAGCAAATTTTACCAAACATTTAGGGAAGGACTAACTCCTATACATCTCAACCTATTACAAAAAATCCAAGAAGAAAAAGTTCCCAAACTTTTTCCATGAGGCCAATTTTATTTCAATCCCAAAACCAGGTCAAGACACGACTAAGAAAGAAAACTACAGGTCAATATCTCTGATGAACATAGATACTAAAATTCTCAACAAAATATTGGCAAACTGGATCCAACGATACATTAAAAAGATCATATACCATAATCAAATGAGATTCATCCCAAAGATGCAGGATGGAATAACATTTTTAAATCAATAAATGTAATACACTACATAAACAAAATGAAAGATAAAAACCATATGATCATATCAATGGATGCTGAAAAAGCATTTGATAAAATACAGCAATCATTTATGATAAAAATGCTCAGCAAAATGGGAACAGAATGAGCATACCTCAACCTAATAAAGACCATATATGAGAAACATGCATACTCAATGGACAAAAACTAAAAGCTTTCCCACTTATCAGGAATAAGACAAGGGTTTCCACACTCTCCACTTCTGTTCAACATCATTTTGGAAGTTCTTGCCATAGCAACTAGACAAGAAAAAGGAATCAAATGCATCCAAATTGGAAAGAAGGAAGTAAAATTGTTATTATTGGCAGATGACATAATAGTGTACATACAAAACCTGATAGATGCCACCAAAAACCTAATCAACCTAATAAAGATTTTTAGCAAAATAACTGGATATAAAGTCAATATTCAGAAATCAAAGGCATTTTTGAATATCAACCAGGAAACATCAGAGATAGATGGTAGGAAAAAAATCCCATTTACCATAGCAACAAGAAAAATTAAGTACTTAGGAATAAACTTAACCAAGGAGGTGAAAGACTTGTACTTAGAAAACTGTAGAACACTGGAGAAAGAAAAGAAGGAAAATACAAATAAATGGAAGTATATACCATGTTCATGGATGGGAAGAATTTACATCATTAAAATGTTCATACCACCCAAAGCAATCTATAGATTCAATGGAATCCCAATTAAAATACCAATGATGTATTTCACAGATCTAGAAAAAATTTATATGGAGTCAAAAGTGACCACAAAATAGCCATAGCCATCTTGAGAAAGAAGAACAAAGTAGGAAAAGTGTCAATACCAAATATCAAACTACACTACAAGGCCACTGTAATCAGAAAAGCCTGGTGCTGGCATAACAATAGAAATAGATAAATGTAACAGAATAAAGAGATAAGAATTAATCCCAGAACTCTATGATCAATTAATATTCAACAAAGGGGGAAGAAACATATAATGAAGTAAAAATGGCCTCTCCAACAAGTGGTGTTGGGACAACTGGACAGGGATATGCAACAATAAAATAAATGATGCTAGGCCACCAAATTACATTATACACTAGGATAAACTGAAGATAGATAAAGGACATAAACATAAGCTGTAACACCATTATATCCTAGAGGAAGACATAGGCAAAAAAAATTACAGATATCCTATGAAGGAATATTTTCACCAATATTTCTCTTAGGGCAAGGGATAAGGAACAAATAAACAAATAGGACTATATCAAACTGAAAAGATTCTATTCATTAAAAAAATCAGCAAAATTAAAAGGGAAACAACTGTATGGGAAATCATATTTGCCAATGACACCTCAGACAAGGGTTTTATCTCTAAAATACATAAAGAACTTATATGACTCAACATGGAAGGAAGACAGCCCAATTAAAAAAATGGGCAAAGGACCTGAACAGACACTTCTCTGAGGAGGACATATAAAGGACATGAAAGAATGCTCAACATCACTAGCTATCAGAGATGTAAATAAAAACCACAATAAGATATCACCTCACACCTGTCAGAATGACCATCATTAAATCAACAAATAACAAAGGCTGGTGAGGATGTGGAAAAAAAGGAACCCTGCATTGATGATGAGAATGCATACTAGTGTAGCTACTATGGAAAACTATATGAAATATTCTCAAAAACCTAAAAATGGAACTGCTGTTTTACCCAGCAATCCCACTGACAGGATTAGACCCAAAGAACCCTGAAACACCAATTCAGAAGAACCTATGTACTCCTATGTTCATAGTGGCATTACATACAATAGCCAAGTGCTAGAAACAGTCTAAGTGCCCATCAGTGGATGAATAAATGAAAAAACTTTGATACATCTACACAATGGAATACTACACAGCAGAAAGAAGGAAGAAATTCTTACCTTTTGCAACAGTATGAATGGAACTTGAGAGTATTATGCTTAGTGAAGTAAGCCAGTACATGAAACATAAGTACCATATGATCTCACCCAATACAGAAGACTGATGAATAAAACAAACAAGCAAAACAGAACCAGAGACATGGAAACAAGGAACAGACTTTCGATGTGCAGAGGGAGAAAGAGGAACAGAAGGGGTACAGTTTAGTCATGGAACTAGCATGGATGACCCATGGACATGGACAACATTTGGGATTGACTGTGGAAGGGGGGATGGGGAGGGTGGGGCACTGGAGAGCAGTGGGGGAAAATGTATAAGTGTAATAAAACACTAAAATTAAATTAAAGTACAAAAAAGATTAAATTATAAATAAAATATCATTAGCAGTTAAAAATAAGATCATGTTTTAACTGAAATTATTAATTAAAAACTGAACACCTAAAATTGCTTCATATGGTTTTAAAAATATATTTTTTTATTGTTGTTGTATTACATTTATCTCATTTTTCCCCCTTTGTCTTCCCTTCCCACTCTCCTTACCCCCCGCCACAGTCAATCCCACGTGTTGTTTGTATCTATAGGTCATCAATGCTGATTCATTGACTAAACTGTTCCCCTTCCTTTCCTCATTGTGTCTCTCCCCCACCCCCTCCCCTCTACACACTGAAAGTGTGTTCCATATTCATGTCTCTGGTTCTGTTTTGTTTGTTTGTTTGTTCTTTAGTATCCTGTATTAAGTGAGAACATGTGATATTTAACTTTTGCTGCCTGGCTTATCTCACTAAGCATACTCTCCAGTTCCAGCCACGTTATTGCAAATGGTAGGAGTTCTCTCTTTCTTTCTGCTACATAGAACTCCATTGTGTAAACATACCAAAGTGTTTTGATCCATTCACCCATTGAAGGGCACTTAGGTTGTTTCCAAGACTTGCTATTGTAAATAGTGCTGCTATGAACATAGGGGTGCATAGGTTTTTCTGAACTGGTGTTTCAGGATTCTTTGAGTATAATCCTAGCAGTGGAATCACTGGGTCATAAGGCAGTTCCACTCTTAGTTTTTTGAGGAAATTCCATACTGTCTTCCATAGTGGCTGCAACACTCTGCATTTCCATCAGCAGTGCACCAGGGTTCCCTTTTCTCCACATCCTCACCAGCATGTGTTGTTTATTGATTTGTTGATGATGGCTATTCTGACAGATGTGAGGTAGTATCTCACTGTAGTTTTAACTTGCGTCTCTCTGATGGCTAGTGACGTTGAGCATTTTTTCATGTAACTGTGTATGTACTCCTTGAAGAAGAGTCTGTTCAGATCCTTTGTCCATTTATTTATTTATTTATTTATTTATTTATTTATTTAAATTTTATTTTATTGTTGTTATATTACATCCATCCCTTTTTTCCTCCCCTCTGTCCCCTTCCCCACCCACCCAATTCCTCCTAAAGTCAATCCCACTTATTGTCCATGTCCATGGTCCTTCCATACTAGTTTCTTGACTAAATTACCCCCCTTCTTTGCCTCTTCCTTCCCCCTCTGCCCACTGTATATTCACTGTATATTCTGCCCATTTTTAAATTGAGTTGTTTGTCTTTCTGGTGTGGAGTCCTATTAGCTCTTTATATATTTTAGAGATCAAACCCTTGTTTGAGGTGTCATTATTGAATATGTTTTCCCATATTATTGGTTCCCTTTTTATTTTCTTGATGTTTTCTTTGGCTGATATAGTCCCGTTTGCTCATTTATTCCTTTATTTTCCTTGCCTTGGGAGATATTTCAGTAAAAATTTTTCTGCTTGGTATATCTGCAATTTTTTGCCTATGTTTTCCTCTGGGGCTTTTATGGTGGCACTGCTTATGCTTAAGTCTTTTATCCATCTTGAGTTTACTCTGGTGTATGGTGGAAGTTCATGGGCTAGGTTCATTTATTTGCATGTGCCTGTCCAGTTCCCCCAACACCACTTGTTGAAGAGGCTATTTGCCCTCCTTTTTATGTTCCTTCCCCCTTTGTGGAATAGTAGTTGCCCATAGGGTCTTGGGTTTATTTCTGGGCTCTCTATGCTATTTCATTGATCTGTTTGTTCTTGTGCCAGTACCAGACTGTTTTGGTTGCTACAGCTTTGTAATATAGATTGATATCTGATATGGTGACTCCTCCTACTTTGCTCTTCTTTCTCAGGATTGTTGTAGCTCTTCAGGGTCATTTTTGACTCCATATGATTTTTTTAAGTGTTTGTTCTAATTCTGTGAAATATAATGTTTAATTATACTTAAACATAAATATAATGTTTATATAACGTTATAATGTTTTATAACATTATAAATATAAATAAATATATAAACATTATAAATATAATGTATAATTTTAATAGAGATTGCACTGAATCTGTAGATGACTTTGGGCAATGTGGACATTTTAATGACATTAGTTATTCCCAACAACGAATATAATATCTGCTTCCATTTATTTGTATCTTCCTTAATTTCTTTTTTCAGTGTTTTGTAGTTTTTTTAGTACAAGTCCTTTATTTTCTTGGTTAAGTGTGTTCCTAAGCATTTAATTTTTCTTGTTGCTAGCTTCATTGTTGGTGTATAAAAATGCCTTTGACTTCTGGATATTGACTTTGTTTCCAGCTATTTTGCCAAATTCAGTTACTAGGTTGAGTAGTTTTTTTAGTGCAATCTATAGGGTTTTCTATGTACACTATCATGTCCTCTGCAAATAATGACATTATTACTCCTTTCCAATTTGGATGCCTTTGATTCCATTTTCTTGTCTAATTGCTATGGCTAGAACTTCCAAAACTATGTTGAATAGAAATGGAGAGAGTCTTATCTTGTTCCTGATCTTAAAGAAAAGGCTTTCAGTTTTTGCTCATTGAGTATGATGTTGGCTTCAGGTTTCTTGTATATGGCCTTTATTATGTTGAGGTATGTTCCCTCTATTCCCATCTTGGTGAGAATTTTTATCATAAAAGAGTGATGTACTTTATCAAATGCTTTTTCGGCATCTATTGATATGATCATATGGTTTTTGTCTTTCATTTTATTGATGTGGTGTATTACATTTATTGATCTGTAAAAGTTGAACCATCCTTGTATCACTGGGATGAAACACATTTGGTCATGGTGTATAATTTTTTTAATGTATTGCTGGATCCAGTTTGCCAATATTTTATTGAGAATTTTTGAATCTAAGTTCATCAGAGGTATTGGCCTGTTGCTTTCTTTCTTTGTTGTGTCTTGACCTGGTTAGGGGATTAGAATAATACAGGCCTCATAAAAAGAGTTTGGGAGTCTTCCCTCTTCTTGGATTTTTTGGAATAGTTTGAGGAAGATGGGAGTTATTTATTCCCTAAATGTTTGATGAAATTCACCTGTGTAGCCATCTGGATCATCTTGCACGCTGGGAGATTTTTGATTACTTCTTCAATTTCAGTAGTTGTTATTGATTTATTCAGGCTTTCTCCTACTTCTTGTATGAATTTTGATATGTTACACGTTTCCAGAAATTTGTCCATTTCACCCAGGTTGTCAAATGTCTTGTCATATAGTTGTATGTAGTAATTTCTTACAATCCTTTGTATTTCTGTGGTATTGGTTGTGACTTCTCCTCTGTTGTTTATGATTTTGTTTATTTGGGTCCTCTTTCTTTTTTTCTTGATGAATCTTGTTAATGGTTGGCCAATCTTGTTTACCTCTTCAAAGAACCAGCTACTGGATTTATTGATCTTTCGAATTTTGCTTTTAGTTTCTATGTTGTTTAATTTGGCTCTGATCTTGATAATTTCCTTCCTTCTTCTTGCTCTGGGCTTTGTCATTGCCGTTCTAGTTCTTGAAGCTTTATGGTTAGGTTGTTAGTATGAGTTTCTTCTAGCCTTTTTAGGTAGGTCTGTATTGCTATGAATTTCCTCCTGAGGACTGCCTTAATTGGGAAAATAGGTTTTTGAGTATTGTGAATTCATTTTCATTTGTTTCTACATACTTTTGATTTCTTCTTTGATCTCAATATTAACCTATTCCTTACTTAATAAAATGTTATTCAGTCTCCATGAATTGTATTGTTTTTGGATTTTTACCTTGAGCTGGTTTCTAGTTTCAAGCCATTGTGATCTGAGAAGATGCTTGGTATGATTTCCATTTTCTTGAATTTGTGAAGGCCTGTTTTGTGTCCTACCATGTGGTCTATATTTGAGAATGTTTTTTGTGCATTAGAGAAGAATGTGTATTTTGATTCTTTGAAGTGAAAAGTTTTGTATATGTCAGTTGAGTCCATTTAATCTAGAGTGTTGGTCAATGTTATAATATTCTTGGTGAAATTTTGCTTGGAAGATCTGTTCATTGTTGATAATGGGGTATTGAAATCCCCTGTTATTAGTGTGTTGCTGCCTATATCCTTCTTGAAGTCCTCCAAGAGTTTCCTTATGTATTTGGGAGCCCCTATGTTGAGTGCATATATGTTTACCAGAGTTATATCTACTCGATGCATTGTTCCCTTAAGTATTATGAAATGTCCTTCTTTCTCCCTTTTTATGGCCTTCATTATAAAATCTATTTTGTCTGAAATAAGTATTGCTTCTCCAGCCTTTTTTTTTTTTTTTTATGTCCATTTGCTTGAAATATATTTTTTCCATCCTTTCATTTTCAGTCTGTGTCCATCTTTGGTTCTGAGGAGAGTCCCATGCAGACAGCATATATGTGGGTCATATTTTCTTACCTATTCAACTACCCTATGTTTTTTTTAGTTGGTGCATTTAATTTGTTTCCATTTAAGGTTATTGTTGAGAGGTACTTCTTCACTGACATATTTTCCTTTTTGCTCCTGTATTCCTCTCTGTCTTTCTTTGTTTCTTCATCTTTTTTTTTTAATTTTCTTGTTGTTGTATTACATCCATCCCATTTTTGCTCCCCTCTATCCCCCACCCCACCCACCCATTCCCCCCAAAGTCAATCCCACCGGTTGTGCATATCCATGGTTCATTTGTAATAGGTTCTTGTCTAAGTTGTTCCCCTTCCTTGCCTCTGCCTCCCCCTCCCCCCAACCCCTTTCCCCCTAACCACTGAAGGCCTATTCACTGTATTCATATATTTGGTTCTGTTTAGCTTGTTGTTATTTTTGTTCATTATTGTCCTGTAATGGGTGAGATCATATGGTATTTTTCCTTTACTGACTGGCTTATTACACTAAGCATAATATTCTCCAGTTTCATCCATGTTGTTGCAAAGAGAACAAGTTCTTTCTTTCTTTCTGCTGTATGGTATTCCATTGTGTAAATGTACCAAAGTTTTTTGATCCAATCATACACTGATGGGCACTTAGGCTGTTTCGAGCACTTGGCTATTGTAAATAGTGCTGCTATGAACATAGGTGTGCATAAGTTCTTATGAATTGGTATTTCAGGATTCTTTCGGTATAGTCCAAGTAGTGGAATTGCTGGATCAAAAGGCAGTTCCATTTTTAGTTTTTTAAGGAAACCCCATACTGTTTTCCACAGTGGTTGCACCAGCCTACATTCCCACCAACAGTGTACGAGGGTTCCCTTTGCCCCGCATCCTCGCCAACACTCACTGTTTGTTGATTTGTTGATGATTGCCATTCTGACAGATGTGAGTGGTATCTTATTGTGGTTTTAATCTGTATCTCTCTGATGACTAGTGATGTTTAGCATTCTTTCATATGCCTCTGGGCCCTTTGTATATCTTCCTCAGTGAGTTATCTGTTCGGGTCCTTTGCCCATTTTTTAATTGGGCTGTCTGTCTCCCTGGTGTTGAGTCACATTAGTTCTTTATATATCTTGGAGATCAGACCCTTGTCTGAGGTATCATTGGCAATTATGTTTTCCCATACAGTTGGTTCCCTTTGAATTTTGCTGATATTTTCTTTAGCTGAACAGAAACTTTTCAATTTGATATAGTCCCATTTGTTGATTCGTTCTTTTATTTCCTTTGCCCTGGGTGAAGTATCAGTAAACATATTTCTGCGTAGGATATCCAAAAGTTTGCTGCCTATATTTTTCCCCAGGACCTTTATGGTGGCACTGCTTATGTTTAAATCCCTTATCCATCTTGAGTTTATTTTGGTGTATGGTGTAAGTTGGTGGTCTAGTTTTATCTTTTTGCATGTTACTGACCAGTTCTTCCAACACCATTTGTTGAAGAGACTGTTTTTACTCCATTGGATGTTCCTTTCCCCTTTCTCAAATATTAGTTGACCATAGAGTTCAGGGTTAATTTCTGGGCTCTCTATTCTGTTCCATTAATGTATATGTCTATTCTTATGCCAGTACCATGCTGTTTTGATGACAGTAGCCTTGTAGTATTGTTTGAAGTCCTGTGTTGTGATTCCTCCTACCTTGTTCTTCTCTCAAGGTTGCTGTGGCTATTCATGGGTGTTTTTGGTTCCATATAAATTTTGAAGTATTTTTGCTATTTCTGTGAAGTCTGTCATTGGTATTTTGATTGGGATTACACTGAATCTGTAGATTGCTTTGGGTAGTATGGACATTTTAATAATGTTAATTCTTCCCATCCATGAACATGGTATATGCTTCCATTTATTTGTATCTTCCTTGATTTCTTTATTCATTTTTCCATAGTTTTCTGAGTATAGGTCTTTTACCTCCTTAGTTAAGTTGATTCCTAGGTACTTTATTTTTCTTGTTGTATGGTAAATGGGATTTGTTTTTTAGCTTCTATTTCTGTTGTTTCATTACTGCTATACAAAAATGCTTTTGATTTCTGTATATTGACTTTATACCCAGCTATTTTGCTAAATTTGCTTATTAGGTTGAGTAAGATTTTGGTGGAGCCCATCGGGTTTTGTATGTACATTATCATATCATCTGCAAATCATGACAGTTTGAGTCCGTGCTTTCCCATTTGGATACCTTTGATTCCTTTTTCTTCTTTGATGGCTATAGCTAGAACTTCCAAGACAATGTTGAATAGAAGTGGAGAAAGTGGACAGCCTTGTCTTGTTCCTGATCTTAGGGGGAAAGCTTTCAGTTTTTGTCCATTAAGTATGATGTTGGCTTCTGGTTTCTCATAGATGGCCTTTATGATGTTGAGGTATGCTCCCTCTATTCCCATTTTGCTGAGGGTTTTGATCATAAATGGTTGCTGTACTTTATCAAATGCTTTTTCAGCATCTATTGATATGATCATATGGTTTTTATCTTTCAATTTGTTGATGTGGTGTATTACATTGATTGATTTACAAATGTTGTCCCATCCTTGCATCCCTGGGATGAAGCCCACTTGATCATGGTGTATGATCTTTGTAATATACTGCTGAATCCGATTGGCCAATATTTTGTTGAGAATTTTAGCATCTATGTTCATCAGAGATATTGGTCTGCAGCTTTCTTTCTTAGTTGTATCTTGCGTTGGTTTTGGGATTAGAATAATATTGGCCTCATAGAAAGAGTTTGGGAGCCTTCCCTCTTCCTGAATTTTTTGGTAAAGTTTGAGGAGGATAGGAGTTAGTTCTTCTTTAAATGTTTGGTAAAATTCACCTGTGTAGCCATCTGGTCCAGGGCTTTTGTGCTTTGGGAGATTTTGGATGACTTCTTGAATTTCACTAGTTGCTATTGGCCTATTGAGGCTTTCTGCTTCTTCTGGGTTCAGTTTTGGTAGATTATACCTTTCCAGAAATGTGTCCATTTCATCCAGGTTGTCATATTTTTGTCATATAGTTGTTTGTAGTAGTTTCTTACAATCTTTTGTATTTCTGAAGTATCAGTTGTGATTTCTCCTCTTTCAGTTCTGATTCTGTTTATTTGGGCCCTCTCTCTCTTTTTCTTGATGAGTCTGGATAAGGGCTTGTCAATTTTGTTTATTTTTTCAAAGAACCAGCTCCTGGTCCTGATGATTCTTCGAATTGTAGTTTGAATCTCTGAATTATTTAGTTCTGCTCTGATCTTGATGATTATCTTCCTTCTTCTTGCTCTGGGCTTTGTTTGTTGTTGCTCCTCTAGTTCTTTCAGTTTTTATAAACTTTTTGTAACCTTTTTTTGGAAGGCCTGTATTGCTATAAATTTCCCACTAAGAACTGCCTTTGCTGTATCCCATAGGTTTTGGGCTGTTGTGTGTTCATTGTCATTTGTTTCCAGGAACTTTTTGATTTCATCTTTGATCTCATTGTTGACCCATTCATTGCTTAAAAGCATGTTATTCAGTCTCCATGAGTTAGAGAATTTTTGGGTTTTTCCCTTGAATTTGGTTTCTAGTTTCAAGCCATTGTGATCTGAGAAGATACTTTGTATGATTTCCATTTTCCTGTATTTGTGGAGGCTTATCTTGTGACATACCATGTGGTCTATCTTGGAGAATGATCCA
The DNA here is from genome assembly GCA_004026585.1 of Noctilio leporinus. Classification (NCBI taxonomy): domain Eukaryota; kingdom Metazoa; phylum Chordata; class Mammalia; order Chiroptera; family Noctilionidae; genus Noctilio; species Noctilio leporinus. Next base: position 49,236 of record PVIW01009495.1, read on the forward strand.
TGTGCATTCGAAAAGAATGTGTATTTTGCTTCTTTGGGGTAAAAGACTCTGTATACATCAGTTAGGTCCATTTCCTCTAGAGTGTTGTTCAATGCCACCACATCTCTGGGGATTTTTTGTTTGGAAGATCTGTCCATTGTTGATAGTGGAGTATTAAAATCCCCTACTATTAGTGTGTTGTTGTCTATGTCTTTCTTAAAGTCTTCCAAGATTTTCCTTATATATTTCGGAGCTCCTATGTTGGGTGCCTATATGTTTATCAGAGTTATTTCTTCTTGATGGATTGTTCCCTTAAGTATTATGAAATGCCCATCTTTGTTCTTTTTTATGTCCTTCATTGTAAAATCTATTTTATCTGAAATCAGTATTGCTACCCCAGCTTTTTATTTTCATGTCCATTTGCTTGATATATAGTTTTCCATCCCTTCACTCTCAATCTGTGTCCATATTTTGTTCTGAGGTGGGTCTGTTGAAGACAGCATATATGTGGGTCTTGTTGTCTTATCCATTCGGCTACCCTATGTCTTTTGATTGGTGCATTTAATCCATTTACATTTAAGGTTATTATTGATTGATACGTATTCATTGCCATTTTCTCCCTTTGTGTCTGTATTCCTCTTTGGCTTTCTGTGTTTCTTCATTTTATTTGTTTACTTATTTTTGAAGCAGACCCTTTAGCAATTCTTGTAATGCTGGTTTGGTAGAAATGTATTCTTTTAGTCTTTTTTTTTTTTTTTTTGTCTGGGAAGCTCCTTATTTCTTCTTCTATCTTGAATGAGAACCTTGCTGGGTAGAGTATTCTTGGTTGCAGGCCTTTTTTTACCATTACTGGAAATACTTTTTGCCATTCCCTTCTGGCTTGAATTGTTTCTGTTGAATAATCATTTGATGGCTTTATTGGAGCCCCTTTGTATGTTATTTGTCTTTTCTCTCTTGATGCTTTTAGGATTCTCTCTTTGTCTTTGAAATTTGCCATTTTAATAATAATGTGGCTTGGTGTTGGTCTGTTTGGGTTGATCCTCATTGGGACCCTTTGTGCTTCCTCAACTGGATTCATGTTTTCACTCATCATGTTAGGGAAATTTTCTATCATGACTTTTTTGAACAAGTTTTCCATTCCTTGTTTCTCTTCTCCTTCTGGTATCCCTATGATACCGATGTTGTTATGTTTCATGTTGTCCTGCAGCTCTCTTAACTCCTCTTCAGTCTTATTCAGCCTTTTTTTATTCTCTTGTACTGTCTTGGAGTATTTTTCTACATTATCTTCCAACTTGCTGATCCAGTCCTCTGCTTCCTTTAGCCTACTGTTGATTCCTTCTACGGTATTCTTCAATTCAGAAATTGTATTCTTCATTTCCTCCTGGCACTTATTGATAGTTTCTATGTCCTTTTTCATATTCTCAGTAAGTTCCTTGTAACTTCCCTGGAGTTCTTTGTAGTTCTCCTGGAGTTGTTTGTAGTTTTCTTTGATGTGGCTGAGCTCATTAAGCCTCTTTATCATCATTCTTTTGAATTCCTTATCTGATATTTCGTGTGCCTCTGTTTCATTTTGTGTTCTTTCTGGTGAGTCTTCCTTTCCTTTTGGTGATGGACTAATTCTTTTTTTCCCCATTTTGTGTGTCTGCTGTTGCTTGCTTTTTATTTTTTTGTTTTTTCCTTCGATTAACCTGCTTTGCTTCCTTGCCTTAGTTGAGCACCCTTCTGTGTAAGGAGATTAATGGCGTTCAGTGTTGCAGTCTCCCAGATTTTTTCCTCTTGTTGCTCTTGGTGTGGTCTTTATTTGGGTTATCTGGTTGTATTTTGGACCTGTGGGCTTTTAGCAGAAAAAAAAAAAAAAAAGGAAAAAAGAAATAAAAACGATAATAATAATAAGAAGATATGGTTTAGATTGCTGTTTACCCTTAATAATCCCTGATTGGTCCAGATGGAGCCTGGACCTTGGGGCTTTTAGCAAAAAAAAAAAAAAAAAAAAAAAAAGGAGAAAGTCACAAGACAAAGAGAAATCAATATTAATAAAGGAAGGGTTTAGGTGTCTGTTCACCCTTTATTATTTCTGTTTGGTCCAGGTGGAGCCAGGACCAGTGGCCTTTATCAGGAAGAAAAGAAAGAAGAAGAAAAAAAAAAGGTAAAAGTCACAAGACAAAGAGAAATCAATATTAATAAAGAAAGGGTTTAGGTGTCTGTTCACCCTTTATGATCTCTGATTGGTCCAGGTGGAGCCAGAACCTGTGGGCTTTAACAGGAAGAAAAGGAAAAAAAAAAAAAAAAAAAAAAAAAAAAAAAAAAA
>PVIW01009496.1:0-51508 GCA_004026585.1 Noctilio leporinus
CATTCCCCCCAAAGTCAATCCCACCTGTTGTCCATGTCCATGTTTCCTTTATACTAGGTTCTTGTCTAAGCTGCTCCCCTTCTTTGCCTCTGTCTCCCCCCTCCCCACAACCCCGTTCCCCCTGACCACTGAAGGCCTATTCCTTGTATTCATATACTTGGTTCTGTTTTGCTTGTTGTTAGTTTTGCTCATTATTGTCCCGTAACGGGTGAGATCATATGATATTTGTCCTTCACTGACTGGCTTATTTCACTAAGCATAATACTCTCCAGTTCCATCCATGTTGTTGCAAAGGGTACAAGTTGCTTCTTTCTTTCTGCTATATAGAATTCCATTGTGTAAATGTACCAAAGTTTTTTGATCCAATCATCCACTGATGGGCACTTAGGCTGTTTCCAGCACTTGGCTATTATAAATAGTGCCACTATGAACATAGGTGTGCATAGGTTCTTATGAATTGGTGTTTCAGGATTCTCTGGGTATAGTCCAAGTAGTGGAATTCCTGGATCAAAAGGCAGTTCCATTTTTAGTTTTTTAAGGAAACATTCTTTTGAATTCCTTATCTAATATATCGTGTGCCTCTCTTTCATTTGGTGTGTTTTTGGGGATTCTTCCTTTCCTTTTGGTGATGGACTGATTCTTTTTCCCCCATTTTGGGTGTCTGTTGTTGCTTGATTTTTGTTTTTTGGTTTTTCCTTGGATTAATCTGCTTTGCTTCCTTGTCTTAGTTGAGCACCCTTCTGTGTTAGGAGATTTGTGGAGTTCAATGTTTCAATCTCCCAGATTTTCTCCACTTGTTGCTCTTGGTGTGTCCTTTATTTGGGCTGTCTGGTTGTATTCTGGATTGGTTGGCTCCTTTCCTTCCAGTCAAGACACTCCTTCTATCCTTTCTCATATAAACGAGGAGAGGGAGAATCAGAAAGCCTCAAGAATGAGTAAACAGTGTAAGCCTATGGATATAGTTGCGGGATCTGCCTCCCTGTTCACCCTTTGTGATCCCTGATTGGTCTAGGTGGAGCCAGAACCTGTTGGCTTTTAGCAGGAAAAAAAAAAAGAAGAAAAAAAATAGAAAATAAAAAATATATAATAATAATAATAAGAAAGTGTTTAGATGGCTGTTCACCCTTAATGATCCCTGATTGGTCCAGGTGGAGTCAGGATCTGTGGGCTTATAGCAGAGAAAAAAAATTAAATTAAAAAAAGGAAAAAAGAAAAAGGAAAAGAAAAAATAATAATAATAAAGAAAGGGTTTAGGTGGCTGTTCACCCTTTCTGATCTCTGATTGGTCCAGGTGGAGCCAGCACCTGTGGGCTTTCAGCAGGAAGGGAAAAAAAAAAAAAGGGAAGAAAAGAGAGAAAAAAAGAAAGAAAATAATAAGGAAAGGGTTTAGGTGGATGGGGAGGGAAGGAATACTTAGATTGAGGACTGTGAATGCATTGTAGCCAGAGAGTAAGGAGACTTTAAATCAAGAGTAGAGGGAGGGTCTTTGGTATTTAGGGAAGGATTAAAAATATGTGAGAAGTAACTTTTGAAAAGGATATGTTAGGGATTAATAGTTCATGTAGCTCTCAGTGTAACTCAGGTGCTTGAGATTAGCAGCAATCCATTTCCTGAGTCTGCCTCTTTTTCTTGGTCAGGTCTCTGCAGTCTACAGTCCAGCTGGTCTTGGAGTGGCAGGGCCTCTGATTGTCACAGTCAGGGCTGATTCTGAGTGTCAGCCCCCAGGTAGTGTAGGCTTCCAGTAGCCTAGGCTGGGTTTTAGGGCTGCCATTGTTCTGGGGCCTTCCCTTTTCTTCCGTTTGAGGTCCAGTAGGGTGTCCACTCCAACTTCTGGTGGAGGTTCCTGCCTGTGATGGGGACCTGGCACCACTGCAGGGTGGCCTGCAAGCTCGCTGGTTCCTGTGATGACTGGCCCTGCTCCCACAGCTCCCAGAGGAGGCAGCTCCCGGAGGGGGAAGCCGCTGCCTGCCAACAGTGCCTGGGGTCTGCCAACACTGCTCAGCTTCCCTAGGCGAGGGCCAATCCTCCAATCAGACCAGCTCTGCAAGGAGTCCTTCAAGCTGCCCCAGTGATGCATGCCCTCCCAGTGCATCTGCAGTGCGGCATTTGTCTCCTACAATGGGTGGGTCAGTTGCCCCAGCTACAAGTTCCTGGCTGGCAGTTTCAAGTTTCTGCGGGAGCCTGGGGTCCTGTGTGACTGTGCAGGGCTGGGCCTCCCTACTCACAGGGGCTTAAAGCCGCTGTTTCCCCGGTAGCTCAACAGCACCATTTTTGGCCCTTTCACCACCTTGGCCAGTGCACTTCCCTGCTCCCCCATTCCTACTTCCCACAGGACTCTTCTGCTCTGCTTCTGACCCAGTGAGGAGCTTCTTCTCTCTCAGTCTTTGCCACGAGACTCTCACATAGTCCCTCCCCTACAGGAATTCAATTCCTCCTTCCCTCCTGTGTTTGCCCTCACTTCTCACTCTTCACTGCTTAGATTTATAGTCACCAGGGAGCCTGGAGCTGGCTTCAGTTAAAGATGCCCCTCTGGGTAGAGCCACCACTGCCCAGAGGTGACCTTGGCCCCCCTGCTGGTTTGGAACTATCTCACCTGCTCTCCTGTAGGTCTTTGCTGCCTCTGGGCTGTGCTCCCCTGAGTCCAGATGTTGACCGCTCCAATTCTTAGGGACCTGAAGACTTCTTGCATTCCCTATCCTGTCCTCCAGCTGCTCTGGTATTTGAGAATGCCATTAGCACTGCTCTCTACTCTGTCGCCATCTTTGATCTCCTATTTTTCTTTCTTTTTCTTATGCTTCAAATTGTATTTTTGTTTCTTTTCTCCTTTTCTAAATTTTTATGCTACCTATCTTTTATTACTCATTTTTTCTTGTTTAATTTTTTTTGTATTTTGGTTGTTTTTTTCTCTTTTTTGTTATTGTTGTTGTGGGTTAATTTTTAGTGAATTGTTTTTAATTTTGTTTGTCTTGTTTTGTTCAGTCAGCACCTGTACAAGAATTTGCATGATGTGGTCAAGGTGGAGCCTCACAGTTAATCTGCCTGAGGGTCAAACCCACCCATTAATAAGGCAATGGCAATCAAGGACCAATCATAACAGGGCGCCCCAGATACTAAAGCAAGATGTTTCCAAGAGCATCCATATTAGCTGAAAAAAAAATACTGCACCACTTGGTCCCAGAGAACACCTACTATAGAAAGCCACTCCAGCAACCCTATTTAATACATAGAAATAGTCACAGCACAAAGAGACAGCAAAAAGGGGGAGACAAAGAAACAGGTCCCAGTGAAAGAACAGGTGGAACCTCCAGAAAAAGCTAAATAAAGTGGAGATAAGCACTTTATCAAAACCAAAGTTTAAATTTATAGTTATAAAGATGGTAAACAGTGTGAAATAGGACATAGAACAATTTAAAATAGTCAGAAATGAACATATCTGAAATAATGAACACACTGGAAAGAATAACCAATAACTTGATTGAAGCTGAGTATTGAATCAGTAAATTAGGAAACAAAATACAGAAATATTAATCAAAGCAGAAAAAAAAACCATAAAAAGCAGGAGGACAGTTTAAGGGATATTTGGGACCATGTAAAATGCAACAATAACTGCATCATAGGGTCCAAAAGAAAAAGAGGGAGAGAGAACCTGTTTGAATAAATAATGATAGAAAACATCCCTAACTTGGTGAAGGAAAAAGTCACACAAGTTCAGGAAACACAGGAATCCCAATCAAAAAATAAACCCACGGGATCCACATTAAGGCACATCATAAATAAAATGACAAAGGTTAAAGACAAAGAGAATCTTAAAGGTAGTAAGAAAGAGAAAGTTAGTTATCGGCACCTGAAATGTTGTTAGTTATTTGAAGGTGTTTCCATAAGGCTACTTACCAGTTGATTTACCATTGAAACAGAACAGAAGGATTAACACAATGTATTCAAAGTATTGAAAAGTAAGGATCTGCAGGAGAAAAGATGGTGACAGAATAGAGAGCAGTGTCATGGTGCTCTTGACTGCCAGAGCAACTGGAGGATAGGTTAGGGGAAAAAAAAAAAAGAAAGAAAGAAATAATTTTTCCATTCATTTGCTCTGTTCTTGAAAGTTTGAATGTGAAAACATTGATTTTACTAAAGTGAACTAGCAATAATGTAAAAGTCCTGAAGACAGTCTAAAATTTCACATAGGCCAAAGAAACACACATTTCCCACTGATGCCTCTGGTAAGAACAATGGTGTTTTTGTTTGATTCATTGACAGATTCTATGTGAATTTTGAAAGAATCAGGGATATCCACAGTGCAAAGAAGCAAAACCGAGCTCTTGAATGAAAGGAACCTTCTCTGTGACATTTCTGAAGGTTTTCTGTGACTATGTGGAAGTTTAATGTAGAATGTAAGAATGCGTGTATTTCCATCAGACAAATTATTTTAGGACTCAGTTTCTCCCGTTTGTATGACTGAATTGGTGATAAAACTGTATGTTCCAGGAATGCCTAACATTCAAAATGCAAAAAGGAAAGAAACTGTCATGTTCCCTAGGCACCATCAAATGACACATTCTACAATGCTTCCTATGGCGAGAACTGTGATATTTTTCTTAAAGCATTGTCAAGTTTCCATGTGGATTATGGAAAACACTCTAATATCAAGAGTAGAATGAAGCAGGGAGAGACTTCCAATGAAAACTTAGATTTTCTTGTGATATTTCTGAAGATTCTCCATGGCCTAGAAGTAATGTCAAAATTCCTGAAGACACTGGAAAATTTTACGTTGACCAAAGAAAAACACATTTTTCACTGATGCCTCTGGCAAGGACCATGGTGACTTTGTTTGATTCATGTGAATCTTCTATGAGAATTTTGAGAAAAACAGGGATATTCTAAGTAGTAAGAAGCTAGACAAAGAGCCTTTAGGAAACTGAGTTTCTCTGTGACATTTGTGAAGGTTTTCCATGACTATGTGGAAATTTTATGGAGACTGTAAGAATGAGTGTAGCTCTTTCATAGAAATCACCTGAGCACTCAAGTTCATCATGTTTTACTATTGAAACCATGGAAATTCTATGTGTTCCAGCTAGGCTAACAGTGAATCTGCAAAACTTGTAGGAGCAGGAAAGTTCTTTATGCAGCAAAGATTGACACACTACAATATTTCCTCTTGTTAGAACTGTGATATTTTTGTTGAAGCATTTAAAATTTCAGCAAAAATTCTGGAAAACACTGTAATATCAAGAGTAGCAAGAAGCAGAGGTAAACATTCAATGAAAAGTTAGATTTTTTCCTGAAAAATTTGTAGATTCTCATGAGTCTTTGGAAATTGAATGTAGGATGCTCCAATGATTACTGTTTTCTTTTTTCTTTTTCTCTCTTTTTAAAAATGTTTTATTTATTTATTTTTAAATTAATTTTATAGTTGTTGTATTACATCCATCCTCTTTTTGCTACCCTAGTTCATCTTCACCACCCATCTATTCCCCCACAAAGTCAATCTCACATGTTGTCCATGTCCATGATTCTTCATTACTAGGTTCTTGTCTAAACTGCTCCCCTTCTTTGCCTCTACCTCCCCCCTCCCCCAACACCCCTACCTCTGCCCACTGAAGGCCTATTCACTTTATTCATATATCTGGTTCTTTTTTGCTTTTTGTTAGTTTTGTTCATTATTGTCCTATATTGGGTGAGATCATATGGTATTTGTCTTTCACTGACTGGCTTATTTCACTAACCATAATACTCTCCAGTTCCATCCATGTTGTTGCAAAGGTTAGGAGTTCCTTCTTTCTTTCTGCTGTATAGTATTCTATTATGTAAATGTATCAACATTTTTTAATCCAAGCATCCACTGATGGGCACTTAGGCTGTTTCCAGTGCTTGGCTATTGTAAATAGTGCTGCTATGAACATAGGTGTACATAGGTTCTTATGAATTGGTGTCTTAGGATTCTTCAGGTATAGTCCTAGCAGTGGAATTGCTGAATCAAAAGTCAGTTCCACTTTTAGTTTTTGAAGGAAACTCCATAATGTTTTTCATAGTGGCTACACCAGCTTGCATTCCCACTAACAGTGCACCAGGGTTCCCTTTGCCCCGCATCCTCACCAAAACTTGTTGTTTGTTGACTTGTTGATGATTGCCATTCTGACAGGGGTGAGGTGGTATCTTATTGTGATTTTAAGTTGCATCTCTCTGAAGGCTGGTGGTGTTGAGCATTCTTTCATATGCCTCTGGGCCCTTTGTATGTCTTCCTCAATGGGTTGTCTGTTCAGGTCTTTTGCCCATTTTTTAATTGGCTGTATGTCTCCCTGGCATTGAGTCACATTACTTCTTTATATATACTTTGGAGATCAAAGCCTTGTGTGAGGTATCATTGGCAATTATGTTTTCCCATACAGTTGGTTCCCTTTGAATTTTGCTGGTGTTTTCTTTAGCTAAACAGAAACTTTTCAATTTGATATAGTCCCATTTGTTGATTTGTTCTTTGATTTCCTTTGCCCTTGGTGAAGTATCGGTAAACATATTTGCGTAGGATATCCAAAAGTTTACTGCCTATATTTTTCTCTAGGACCTTTATGGTGGCACTGCTTGTTTAAATCCTTTATCCGTCTTGAGTTTATTCTGGTGTATGGTGTAGGTTGGTGGTCTAGTTTTATCTTTTTCATGTTGCTGTCCAGTTCTCCCAATGCCACTTGTTGAAGAGACTGGTTATACTCCATTTGATGTTCCTTCCCTCTTTGTCAAATATTAATTGACCATAGAGCCCTGGACTAATTTCTGGGCTCTCTATTCTGTTCCATTGATCTATATGTCTATTCTTATGACAATACCAGATAGTTTTGATGACAAGACCTTATATTATTGTTTGAAGTATGGTATTGTGATTGCTCCTACCTTGTTATTTTTTCTCAAGATTGCTGTAGCTATTCATGGGCTTTTTTGGCTCCATATAAATTTTTGAAGTATTTTTTCTATTTCTGTGAAATCTGTCATTGGTATTTTAACTGGGATTGCACTGAATCTATAGATTGCTTAGGGTAGTATGGACATTTTAATGATGTTAATTCTTCCCATCCATGAACATAGTATACAATTGTGGTTTATTTAGTACAAATCAGATTCACATTCATTTGCTCCCTTCCTGAAATCTTGAACTGTGAAAACACTGATTTTTCCCAAGAGGACTAGCAGTAATGTAAAAACCCTGAGGACACTCTAAAATTTCATGTAGGCCAAAGTAAGACACATTTTTCACTTATGCCTCTGGCAAGGACCATGGTGATTTTGTCTGATCCATGTAAGCTTCTATGTGAATTTTGAGAAAAATAGGGATATTCTAAGTAGTAAGAAGCTAGACAAAGCAGTTTTAGGAAACTGAGCTTCTCTGTGACATTTGTGAAGGTTTTCTATGACTATGTGGAAATTTTATGGAGACTGTAAGAATGAATGTAGCTCTTTCATAGAAATCACCTGAGCACTCAAGTTCATCATGTTTTACTATTGAAACCATGGAAATTCTATGTGTTCCAGCTAGGCTAACAGTGAATCTGCAAAACTTGTAGGAGCAGGAAAGTTCTTTATGCAGCAAAGAATGACATACTCCACAATGTTTTCTCCTATTATAACTGTGATATTTTTGTCCAAGAATTTAAAGTTTCAGAGTAAATTCTTGAAAACACTTTAATATCAAGAGTAGCATGAAGCAGAGGCAGAGTTTGAATGAAAACTTAGATTTTCTACTGATAAGTTCACAGATTCTCAGTGAATCTTTGGAAACTGAATGTAGGATGCTTCAATGATTGCTGTTTTATTATATAAATCATTTTCATGTTCATTTGCTGTGTTCCTGAAAGCCTGATCCAAGAAAATATTGATTTTTCTAGAGGATTAGCAGTAATGTAAAAATCTTGAAGATACTCTAAAATTTCATGCATGTAGGTCAAAGAAATACACATTTCCCACTGATGCCTCTGGTAAGAACAATGGTGTTTTTGTTTGATTCATGGGCAAACTCAATGTGAATTTTGAAGGAATCAGGGATAAACACAGTGGAAAAAAGCAAAACCAAGCTCTTGAATGAAAGGAACCAAGTCTGTGATAATTCTGAAGGTTTTCTGTGACTGTGTGGAAGTTTAATGCAGAATGTAAGAATGAGCGTATTTCCATCAGACAAATTATTTTAGGACTCAGTTTCTCCCATTTGTATGACTGAATTGGTGATAAAGCTGTGTGTTCCAACAAGGCCAAACACTCAAGATGCAAAAAGGGAAGAAACTGTAATGTTCGATAGGCACCATAGAATGGCACATTCTACAATGTTTGCTCTGGTGAGAACTGTGATATTTTTGTTCAATAATTATCAAGCTTCTGTGTGAATTAAGGAAAACTCTATAATATCAATGTTAGAATGAATCAGGGAAAGACTTCCAATGAACACTTAGATTTTCTTGTGATATCTCTGAAGATTCTCCACGAAGATTTGAAAATGTAGTGTATGATCTTCAAAGAATTGTTGTTTTTTCATGGAAATCTTTATGACATTCATATTCTCAGTTTCTGAATGCATTAACTGTGAAAACATTGTGTTTCCAAATAGGAAATAGCAGTAATGTCAAAAATCCTGAAGACACTATAAAATTTCACATATGCCAAGAAGTACACATTTTTTGCTGATGCCTCTGGGAAGGACCATGGTGTTTTGATTTGATTCCTGTAAATAATAGATGTGAATTTTGAGCAAAACAGGGATATCCTAAGTTGAAAGAAGCAAGACAAAGCACTTCAACGCTACTAAGGTTCTCTGTGTCATTCATGAGAGTTTTCCATGACTATGTGGAAATTTCACGTAGAATGTAAGAATGAGTGTAGTTCTTTCATAGAAATCACTTTAGAAGAACCAAGAGGGCATAGGAGTAAGGCGAGCTACATTAATCTCCTCCCAACACAAAACTGGAATCACACTTTATTGGGGAGTAATCATCCAGAATAACCAACAGAACACCAATTGGAGAGAAGTCTTATTACCACAGACAGAACAAAAGGGCCGATTTATCACAAAATGCCTGGTTGGAGTGCACTACAGACCCATGAGAGACTGGTGGGGCACCCAAGGTCAGCAGCTGAAGGGGCAGAGAAACATCTCAGCATCCCCGGGGGTTCCCTCTGAGAAAGGTGGGATGTAAACCACCACCTGGGATTCCCAGCCTACAGCAACAAAACTGAGAGTAAAACAGCAATCAGCTGTGAAAAGCAAAAGGCTACCAGGTTAAGCCAGCGGTACAGAGACTGAGTTCTTAAAGTAACCAAGCATGGAAATACAGTGGCACCCACCTACCCTGGGCTCCAGAAGAGAAAGGGCAGAATGGACTAGAGACACTTAAGGAGGGTTTGGGTCAGTGGCTTTAGGGGGAGAGTTGAGGGAGCAACCTGTGAGTGCAGTGTCAACCCATCCCCCATACAGCCAACAGACCACTCTTCTCCAAAGGACAGAAGCCTGAGATGAAGCCACAGCCCCACCCACAGGAATTAATCCATCCTACCCAGCAGTGCCTAAACCTCACCTTAGATCACAGGTTGATTGGATGTATCACTGAATTCATCTGCCCCACCCAGAGGTGCCTACAAACTGACCACTGATCACAGACTGATTGGATTCACAGCTAAAGGAGACAAAGACAGTGAATCTCTGGCAGTCCCCAACTGGCTGACTAGGTCCAGACTGGGACAGGAGCTGACTTCACCATGCACAGATCCAGGAAGGAAAAAAAGGTCACTTCTACACCACTGAAGGACACACCACTGAGGCAGGAAATCAAAGCGGACCAATCCACAAAGCAAAAACAAACAAGAGTCACCTAAAATGGGGAGACAAAGAAATATACCCTCAGCATATGGAAAGAAGGAGAGTCCCCAGGAAGACTGAAAAATGAAAGAGAGGCAAGCACACTCTCAGACCTGGAATTCAAAGTAATGATGAGAGAGAAGCTCAATGAGCTCAGCCAGCTCAAAGAAAACTATAAACAACTCCGGGGCAACTATGAAGTTGCCAGGAGAACTCCAAAGAACTCCAGGGAAGCTGCAAGAAACTTACTGAGAACTATACCTGCATTTAAAAGGATATAGAAACTATAAATAAGAGCAAGGGGGAAATGACAAATTCCATTCCTGAATTAAAGGTTGCAGTAGAAGGAATCAAAAGCAGGCTAGAGAAAGCAGAGGATTGGATCAGTGAGCTAGAGGTCAATGTAGAAAAAATTCCCCAGGCAGTACAACAAAGTGAAAAAAGACTGTCAAAGAATGAAGAGGTTTCAAGAGAGCTGCAGGAAAGCATGAAATGTAATAACATCCATATCATAAGGATACCAGAAGAAGAAGAGGAGGAGCAAGGGATAGAAAAAGTAATGAAAGAAAACTTCCCTTTCTTAAGGAGAGACAATGTCATGCAGACTCAGGAAGCACAGAGGGTCCCAAGGAAAATGAACCCAAGCAGGCTCACTCCAAGACACATCATCATGACAATGACAAATGTCAAAGACAAGGAGAGTATCTGAAAGCAGCAAGAGAGAAGCACTTAATAACATACAACAGGGCTCCCATAAGATTATCAGCTGATTTCTCCATAGAAACACAACAAGCCAGAAGGGAATTGCAAAAAATATTTTAAACAATGAAAAATAAAGGCCTGCAACCAAGAACACTCTACCCAGCATTGCTGTCATTCAAAATGGGAGATGAAATAAGGAGTTTCCCAGACAGAAGAAATCTAAAGAAATACATCTCCACCAAACCTGCATTGCAAGAGATGCCAAAGGGTCTGCTTTAAGAAGATGAGGAAACAGAGACAGACAGGAACACAGGTACAAAGGTAAATGGATTAAACCACCAATCAAAAGATATAGGCCAGCTGAATAGATAAGAACAACTTTAATTAATGAATGTTTTAAAGTGATCTTGTTATAAATATATATTTGTGCAATTTTGTATATCGCATACAGCTGCATTACTGCTGGTTAAATTTTCTTAAGTAGGAATCATTCCACAATATGGGAAAATCAGGTTACTTGCAAATAGTCAGAATAATCAAGTGCAGTCAAGGAAGAGGAAAAACCTAAGAAAATGTGGAGGTATATAACGTAAAATACATGCTATCTTTATTATTCACTGTTACAATTCACTGTTCACAAATTCACTGTTATTTGTGGATATGTAATATATATATATATATATATATATATATATATATATATATATATAGTTAGCAATTTACGTTTGAGATAGCAACCAAATGGACATTGGTGTGTTGTGAAATCAGTGAATCTTTACATTAGAAAAGATGCTCAGAATGAAGAACAATTTGGGTGGAATTTGCAAAGTACTAAACTATAGGACTCGTATACATAGGCAATATATATTCTCATATTAGCATGTCAATTAGATGAGATTCCTTTCGGTTAAATCATGGAAATATACATTTCAGTTATGAAGGTCTCCAAACTGGGGATGCTTGGGAAAAGGAATGAATGCTTTAGTAAACTTTATTATTGAAATGTGAACATATCTAATCTCTACCTCAACAGATTCTTACATAGTTCAGGGGTTATTTTAGGACCACATAGGGAATATTTGTAGAATATTATTCTACAAAATTAGTTAAATCCTAGAAATTTTTTAATTTTTTACCTCAACTTAGTAGCTGGGGACCAGCTGAGCACTGCAAGTGCCATTATTTCTGAAGGCTTCAACTTGGAAAATGCATGTATATGAAAAACAGAGGATATTAAAAGAAGACCTGTGCATAGCCTAAATAAATAAATCTGCTACTTAAGGTGGAAAACTCCACAAAGAATAAGTTGTCATTCCAGTAGATTAAAATAAAGTTGAGTTGTATTATTGGAGGGGGTAGGATCTGACTCAAAACCCAAATTCATTGTTTACTGTGGGGTTGGCACTGTCTCTAGGACAACTTTCATAAAAGTGAATACTGCAGTAGACCATTTCTGTGATATAGTTCACAAAAGTAGCATTCCAGAGTAAAATAAGTATTAAAGGAAAAAGATGCTTAATTTTGCTAAAATATATCTAAAATACTATCAGTTAACATGTAATAATGATGTGAGCTACTGGTATATTTTAATTTTTTGTATTAGCTCTTCAAAATCCAGTATGTACTTTTAATATGTGTAAAAATATGTATGGGTGTAAAAGTATTTTTGCATGTGTTTGGTAATATTGTAATTCATATTACTTAAAGAGTAATTATTTAAACAAATGAATTAATATTGGCATTTTGGAATAATGAAAACTGTATGAATAGGATTTGAGAAGCTGACAGAAGGCAGTACTTAAATGGTAAATTTTCTAGAAGTGAAAACAAAAAACACAAAGTACACATTGGTGGTTATAGAATAGACAAAGGGATGTTAAGAAGAACAAAGGAAATAGAGAAGCCAAAGAACTTATATACATGACTCAGGGACATGAATTAAGAAGGGCATTGTTGGAAGAAATGAAGTACTGCTTTGAGGGAAGGAAAGAGGAGAAAATTGGGACAACTATAAGAGCAAAATGAATCAAATATATAAATTAACAAAACAAAGAAATCACTTTACCATTCAGATTCATCAGTTTTTAGTACTGAAACCATGGAAATTTTATGTGTTCCAGCAAGGCTAAAAGTAAAGTTGCAAAACATGTAGAATTAGGCATGTTCTATAAACACCAAAGAATGATGTGTTCCACAATGTCTCCTCTGGTTAGAACTATGATATTTTTTATCAAGAATTGTAAAGTTTTGGTGTAAATTATGGGAAACACTGTCACAGCAGAGGGAGACTTTCAAAGAAGTCTTTGATTTTCTTGAGATAGCCGTGAAGATTCTCAGTGAATCTCCGAAAACTAAATGTAAGATGTTCTGATGATTGCTGTTTTTTCATGGAAATCATTTTCACATTCATTTTCTCAATTCCTGAAACCTTGAACCATGAAAACACTCATTTTTCCAAAGTGGATTGGCAGTAACATAAAAAATCCTGAAGGCACTCTACAATGTTGCGTATGCCCAAGAAATACACATTTCCCACTGATGCCTCTGGTAAGGACAATGGTGTTTTTATTTTATTCATGGACATATTCAATGTGAATTTTGAGAGAATCAGGGATATCCACAGTGGAAAGAAGCAAAACATGGCATTTGAATGAAAGAAAACTGCTCTGTGACATTTCTGAAAGTTTTCTCTGACTATGTGAAAGGTAAGGATGAGTGTAGTTCTCTCAGACAAATTACATTAGAACTCTGTTTCTCCAGTTTGTATGACTGATTCAGTAAACAAGCAGTGTGCTCCTGCAAGGACTAATAGTCAAGGTGCAAAAAGTAAAGAACCTATAATGTTCCAATGGGTACTGTAGAATGACACATTCTACAATGTTTCCTCTGGCAAGAACGGTGATATTTCTGTTTGAGAATTGTCAAGTTTCCATGTGGATTATGGGAAACACTCTAATATCAAGAGTAGAATGCATCAGGAAGTGACTTCCAATGAAAATTAAGATTTTCTTGTGATATGTCTGAAGATTCTCCACAAATATGTGCAAATGTAACATAGGATTTTCAAGTGATTTCTGTTTTGTCACAAAAATCATTTTCACATTCATTTCCTCAGGTTATAAAAGCTTGAATGGTGAAAACACTGTGCTTTCCAAATAGGCCTAGCAGTAATATAAAAAATCTGGAAGACACTATAAAATTTCACATAGGCCAAAGAAGTATAAATTTTTCACTGATGCCTCTGGGAAGAACCATGGTGTTTTCATTTGATTCCTGTAAAGATTGGGCATGAATTTTGAGTAAAACCGGGATATCTTAAGTCAAAAGAAGCGAGATAAAGCACTTTAATGATACTAAGGTTCTCTGCCATTCACGAGGGTTTTCCATGACTATGTGGAAATTTCATGTAGTATGTAAGAATGAGTGTAGTTCTTTCATAGAAATCACTTTAGGAGAACCAAGAGGGCAGAGGAGTAAGTGGAGCTACATTAATCCCCTCCCAACACCAAACTGGAATTACAACTTAATTGGGGAGAAATCATCCAGAATAACCAACAGAGCACCAATTGGAGAGAAGAGTTATTACCACAGACAGAACAAAAGGGCTGGTTTATCACAAAGTGCCTGGAAGAAATTGCGGAACCACAAGAAACTGGTGTGGCACCCAAGGTTGGCAGCTGAAGGCGTAGAGAAATAGTTTATCATTCCCAGGAGTTCCAGAATTTTGGACAATCCTTTTTACAGGATGCCTGTTTTCACTTTAAGTTAGGGGAGATACTCTTATTTCAATTTGCACAAGAAGAGAGAGAGCTTAAAGGAAAACTAAGATTTGTTGGTGATCTCTCAGAAGATTCACAGTGCATAAGTGAAAATTTCATGGAGAATGTACCAATGAATGCAATTTTTTCAGCCTAATGAGGTTTGGATTATATTTCTCAAATTTGTGCAATGGAAACCATGAAAGCTGTTTCCCTAAAAGGCCTTGGTATAACATTGCAAATCCTAGAAATTGTCAACTTTCACATGCACCAGAGACTGACACAGTCTGCTCTGATTTCCCTTGTGAGAATAGTGATATTTTTGTACAGGAATTGTCAAATTTTCTTCAGAATTATGGGAAACACTCTGATATCAAGATTAGAAAGAAGCAGAGATAAAGCTTCCATGAAAACAAAGATGTTTTGTGTTACCTCTGAGGATGCCTTTTGAATATATGAAAACTTCATGGAAAATGTACGACTGATTGCAGTTTTTTTCAAAGAAATGAGTTTATCTTTCAGTTTCTCAAGTTTGTACAACTTAAAGCATAAAAACACAATGTTTTCCTAGAAGGACTGACAGTAATGTTGCACACCTTGAAGAAACTGTTAAGTGCCATAGTGACCAATGAATTACTGATTGAGCAGTGATTTCTCTACTCAGAAAAGGGATGTTTTTTCCAGGTAATGTAACATTGCATTTTGAAGTATGGGAAGCACTGTGACATTAAGAGTAAAAGAGGCAGAGATAGAGCTTCTATGATAACTCAGGTTTTCTTGTGATAGCTCCAAACATTCTTAGTGAATATGTGAATATATCACAGATAATATAGGAATGATTGCAGTTCGCTCAAAGAAATGAGTGTATCATTCAGGTTCTTAAGTTTATACAACTTAAACTGTGAAAATGCTGTGTTTTCCTACAAGGCCTAGAAGGAATGTGGCAAACCCTAGTACAAACTCTGTAAGTTGACATGCACCAAAGAATGACACATTATTCCAGGATTCCCCTAGTGAAAACTGATTATTTTGTTCAGGTATTGAAATATTTCACAGTCAATTATGAAAAAGTCTCTGATATAGAGATTGGAAAGAAAAAGAGATAGAGCTTAAAAGAAATCTAAGATATTTTGGTGATATCTCTGAGGATTCACAGTGAATATGTAAATATTTCAGGGAGAATGTATGAAGGATTGCACTTTTTTCAAAAAAATGAGGTTTTGATTCAGTTCCTTAAGTTTGTACAACTGAAACCATGAAAGCTTTGTGTGTCCTAAAAGGCCTAGAGTTAATGTTGCAAATCCTAGATGAAACTGTTCAACTTCCACATGCATTAGAAAATGACATATCTTGCACTGATATCCCTAGTGAGAACTGTGATATTTTTGTTCAGTTATTGTAACATTTCATTGTGAATTATTGCAAGCAGTCTGATATCAAGAGTAGAAAGAAACCGAGATGGCAAGGTGGAAGAGTGTTTCATACCAAAAGTGGTATGGAAATGGGGACTAGAATTGGGAAGCATAGGCATGCAGATAATTAGCCTGGCTTAGTCTTTGTGAAAACCTTTATTGCAGAAAGAGGATTAGAACATTGCAGGAAACACATAGCAAAGAGATTTCTTGAACACAACACCATGCTGAAATTGGGAGGTAATTTTCAGAAACCTGGCAAACAAAATGGAATGATGGCTTTTCACAGGATGTGGAATTGCTGAGCATCCCTGCTTGGTAAGAGAATTTGAGATTTGGAGAAACTCCATGTACCAGACAGCACCACACAACACAATTTCACACTTACACTGGTGAGGAATTGGAGCCAATTCCTAAAAGATGCTTTAGAAGACCTTTTCCTAAGAAGGGGGATTACTGAAAACCTTTTCTTTTGGAACAGGATTGGAGTCTTGCAGAACAAAATCTTTGATGAAACAGCACCTGGGACATGATTATATACTCACTCAGCTAGGGAATTCACAAAATTCCAAAAATCAAAGCAAAGAAAGTGCTTTTCAGGGAAAGCAGGATTTCTGAAAATCCTGATTACAATGACGACATGTGACTCCTAGATACAGAATTCATTCCACAATTTCCCATAGAAGAGTAGTTCACATAAGCACTCCTAGGGAACACTCAAAATCATGGGATAAAACAAAATAAGACCTTTTTGCACAACAGGCAATTGCTGAAAAACCCTATAGGGCTCAGATTATGGGAGAACTGGGGGAAGCAATCATTCCAAAGTGACTCCTAGAGCACCATTCCACACGGAAACAATGAGGGGCATCTCAGAAATTTGAAACCAAAACTAATTATAAGCCCTATCCACATGAAGCAGGATTTCTTAAAATCTAGATTACAATGACGAGATGTGACTCCTGGATACAAAACTCATACTAAACTTCCCCATGGAAAAGTATTTCACATGAGCACTCCTAGGGAAAACTCAAAATCATGGGCAAAAAGCAACGTAAGATCTTTTTGCACAACACAGGATTTCTGAAAAACCTTATTGCACTCAGATTATGGGAGCACTTGGGGAAGCAATCATTCCAAAGTGATTCCTAGAGCACCATTCCAAATGGAAACAATGAGGGGTTTCTCGGAATCCTGAAACCAAATCTCATTATAAGGACTGTTCCCACAAAGCAAGATTTCTGAAATACCTGATTGCAATGATGAGATGTGACCTGTATATACAGAAGTCATTCTACACTTCCACATAAAAGAGTAGTTCACATGAGAACTCTTAGGGAAAACTCAGAATCATGGGAAAAAGCAACATAGGATATTTTTGCACAACATGGGATCTCTGAAAATCCTCATTGCACTTAGATTAAGGGAACACTGGAGGGAAGCCATCATTCCAAAGAGACTCCTAGAATATTATTCAACTCAGAGGGGGTTCTCAGAAACCTGAAACCAAAACTGACACTAAAGCCTTTTCACACTAAGTGGGATTTTTGAGAAACCTTCTTTTCATAAGAGGATGGGAGATCTGAGAATAACCACCAGTATCAAATAGCACCTTACAACACAATTTCACACCAACACAGATACTGAATGGAAGACCACATCGAAAACCATTCACCCTAACAGGATTTTGCATGACTCGGGATTGCTTAAAATACTTAGTTTTGGAACAGAACTGTAAGCATTGTGAAAACACTCATACCAAACAGCACCTTGGAAGGCTATTCTACACTTACTCAGTGAGGCAACTGAAGAAATTCTGGAAATTAAAGCATCATAAGTGCTTTTTGCATGACATAGGATTTTGGACAATCCTTTTCACAGGATGCAGGATTTTTCTGTGAATTAGGGGAAACACTCTGATTTCAAGATTTCAAAGAAACAGAGAGAGAGCTTAAAGGAAAACTAAGATATTGTGGTGATCTCTTAGAAAATCCACAGTGCATATGTGAAATTTTCATGAAGAATATACCAATGAATCAATTTTTTTAGGCAAATTAGGTTTGAATTCCATTCCTCAAGTTTGTGCCAGGGAAACCATGAAAGATCTGTTTCCTTACGATGCCTAGGTGTAACATTTCACATTCTAGAAAAAACAATCAACTTCTACATGCACCAGAGAATGACACAATCTGCATTGATTTTCCAAGTGAGAACTGTGATATTTTTGTTCAGGAATTGTAAAATTTCATTCAGATTTATGGAAACACACAGATATCAAGGTTAGAAAGAAGGAGAGATAGAGCTTTCATTAAAATGAAGACTTTTTGTGATACCTCTGAAGAGGCTCTGTGAATATGTAAAAACTTCATGGAAAATATACAGCTGATTGCAGTTTTCTCAAATGAAATTAGTTTATCCTTCACTTGCTCAAGTTTGTACAACTTAAACCATGAAAACACAGTTTTTTGTTTTTCTAAAAGGCCTGGCAGTCATGTTGAACATCTTAAACAAACTGTAAAATTCCATGTACACCACAGGATTCCACATTTGGCATTGATTCCTCTGGTGAGAACTGTGATATTTTAGTTTCATTATTGTAACAATTCATTGTGAATTATGGCAAGCACTCTGATATCAAGAGTAGAAAAAAGCAGAAATGGCAAAGTGGTGGAAGAATATTTCACACTAAGTGGTTTGGAAATGGGGACTAGAAAAGGGAAGCATAAGCATGCAGAGAATTAGCCCAGTGGTGCCTTTGTGAAAACCTTTATTGAAGGAAGAGGGTTATAACATTGGGGAAAATGCATAGCAAAAATATTTCTTGAACACAACTCCACACTGAAAATGGGAGGGAATTTTCTGAAACCTGGCAAACAAAATGGAATGATGGCTTTTTATATGATGCGTGATTGCTTAGCATCCCTGCATCGGTAAGAGAATTTGAGATTTTGAAAAACTACACGTACCACACAGCACCACACAACACAGTTTCATACTCACTCTGGTAAGGAATTGGAGCCAATTCCCAAAAGACATGTAAGAAGACATTTTCCTAAGACAGGGAGGGGATTGTTCAAAACCCTTCCTTTTGGAACAGGATTGGAGAGTTCAGAACAAAATCATTGAACAAACAGCTCCTGGGGTATGATTTTCACTCACCCAGTTAAGGAATTCACATAATTCCAAAAATCAAAGAAAAGAAATGGGGATTTCTGAAAATCTTGATTACAATGTTGAGATGTGACTCCTAGACACAGAATTCATACCAAATTTCCCCTTAGAAGAGTAGTTCACAGAAGCACTCTTAGGGAAAACTCAAAATCATGGAAAACACAACATAAGATCTTTTCACACAACATGGGGTTTCTGAAAATCCTTTTTGCTCTCAGATAATGGGAGCACTGGGGTAAGCAATCATTCCAAAGTGACTCCTAGAGCCCCATTCCACACGGAAACAATGAGGGGCTTCTCAGAAAACTGAAGTCAAAATTGACATTAAGGCCTTTTTGCACAAAATGGGACTTCTGAGATTCCTGATTACAATGACAAGATGTGACTCCTGGATACAGAACTCATACTAAACTTCCCCATAGAAAAGTATTTCACATGAGCTCTCCTAGGGAAAATTCAATATCATGGGAAAAAGCAACATAAGATCGTTTTGCGTAACATGGGATTTCTGAAAAATCTATGGCCCATAGATTATGGTAGCATTGGGGAAATTATTCATTGCAAATTGACTACTAGAGCACCATTCCAAATGGAATCAATGAGGGATTTCTCAGAAACCTGAAACCAAAAACTGATAATAAGGTCTATTCATAAGAAGCAGAATTTCTGAAATTCCTGATTACACTGTGGAGATGTGACTCCTAGATACAGAACTCATACTAAACTTGCCTATAGAAAAATATTTCACATGAGGACTCCAAGGAAAAACTCAAAATCATGGGAAAAAGCAACATAAGTTCTTTTTTGCACAACATGGGATTTCTGAAATACCTTATTGGACTCAGATTATGGGAGTACTGGGGAAAGCAATCATTCTAAAGTGACTCCTAGAGCACCATTCCAAATGGAAACAGTGAGAGGCTTCTCAGAACCTCTGAAACCAAAACTTATTATAAGGCCTGTTCCCAAAAAGCAAGATTTCTGAAATTTCTGATTATAATAAGGAGATGTTACTCCTGGATACAGAGCTCATTCCACACTTCCCCATAGAAGAGTAGTTTACAACAGCACTCCTAGGGAAAAATGTAAATCATGAAAATAAAAGCCACATAAGATCTTTCCACACAACAAAGGATTTCAGAAAAACCCTATTGCTGTCAGATCACAGGAGCACTGGGGGAAGCAATCATTCTATAGTGACTCCTAGAACACCATTCCACATGGAAAAGAGGGGGTTCTCTGAAACTTAAAACTAAAGCTCATGAGGCCTTTTTGCAGGAAGCATGATTTTTGAGAAACCTTCTTTCAGGAAGAGAATTTGAGATGTAGGGAAACCACCAGTATCAGATAGCACCTTACAACACAATTTCACACCAACACAGGTAGAGGATTGAACACATGGACAACTATGCACACTAAGAGGATTTCACAGGACCCAGAATTTTTGAAAATCCTTAGTCTTGGAACAGAAATGGAAGCATTGCCAAAACACTCCTATCAGAAAGCACCTTGGAAGGCTATTCTACACTTACTCAGTAAGGCAATTTGCAATTTAAGAAATTCTGGTAATCAAAGCCCCATAAGTGCTATTTACATGACATGGGATTTTAGAAAATCCCTTTGGCAGGATGTGGGATGTCACCGTGGATTAGGGTAAACACTCTTGATAGCAAGTTTGCAAAGAAACAGAGGGAGAGCTGAAAGGAAAACTAAGATTTGGTGGTGATATCTCTGAAGAGTCACAGTGAATATGTGAACACTTCATGGAGAATGTATGAATGAATTCACTTATTTTAAACAAATGTGGTTTGGATTCAGTTCCTCCAGTTGGTACGATGGAAACCATGACAGCTCTGTATTCCCCTACAAGGCCAAAAGTAATGTTGCAAATCCTAGAAGAAACAGTCAAATTCCACATGCACCAGACAATGACACATTCTGCACTGATTCCCCTGGTAAGAACAGTGATATTTTTGTTCAAGTATTGTAACATTACTTTGTGAATTATGGGCCACACTCTGATATCAAGATTAGAAAGAAGCAGAGATAAAGCTTCCATAAAAATGAAGATTTTCTGTGATACCTGTGAGAATTCTCTGTGAACAGGTGAAAATTTCATGGAGCATGAAAGACTGATTGCAGTTTTTGCCATGAAATGAGTTTCTCATTCAGTTTCTTAGATTTGCACCATTTCAACCATGAAAACACATTGTTTTCCTCCAATCCTTCAAGATCCCGTTGCAGATCTTGAAGAAACTGAAAAAATGCCATATGTACCCATGAGTTACCTATTCAGCAGCAATTTTTCTAGTGAGATCTGTGATATTTTTGTTCAGATATTGTCACTTTTCATTGTAAATTGTGTGAAACAGTGATGTCAAGAGTAAAATACTGTGAACCCAAAGGTCGCTGGTTCAATTCCCCAGCCAGGGCACATAACCAGGTTGCAAGCCAGGTCTCCAGCCAGGTATGTGGCTGGAGACAGGTGAAAGGCAACCATACATTGATTCTCTCCCTCTCTGCCTTTCTCCCTTCCCCTCCCTCTAAAAATAATAAAATCTTTTAAAAAAAGGAAAATAATCAGATATTGAGTTTCAATGATAAGTGAAGTTTTTGAGTGAGATTCCTGGGGATTAAAATAATGTAGAATGCACAGTGGATAAGGTGCCGGCCTGTGAACCCAAAGGTCGCAGGTTGGATTCCTCAGCCAGAGCACATAACCAGGTGGCAAACCAGGTCTCTAGTCAGGTCTGTGTCTGGAGGCAGGTGAAACGCAACCATACATTGATGTCTCTCTCCCTCCCCTTCTTTCTAAAAATAATGAAATAAAATCTTTAAAAAAATTTTTAAAAATGTAGAATGTATGATTCAGTTTTCCCATAAAAATTAATTTTTCATTCAATTTCTCAATTTTGTACAACTTGAACTTTTTAAGCATTGTGTTTTATCTAAGTAATTGTACCCATGTTGGAAAGCCTGAATAAACTAAAAAAAATTCTAGATGTAGCAAGAATTACCCATTCTGAAGTGATTCCTATAATGAGAACTATTCTATTTCCTTCAGGCTTTGAATCAATTCACTGTAAATTATGGGAATCACTGTGATATCAAGCATACAAAGAATCTTCTATAGACCTTTAATGAAAGCTAGGATTTATTGGTGATATCGCTGAAGATTCTCAGTGCCTATGTGAAAATATTGTGTAGAGTGAATGAATGATTGAACGTTTGTCATATAATTTAGTTTATCATGAATTTTCTAAATTTTGTACTAATTAAACCATGTAAACACTTTCTTTTCTTACAAGGACAGCTGTAATGCAGCAAATTTGGAAGAAAGTGTAAAATTCCATATATTTCAAAGAAGTTCATGTTCTGCAATGATTTCTCTTGGGAGAATTTTGCTATTTTTTTGGATAATGTAAAATTTCAATGAGAATTACAGGAAACTGAAATTAGTACAATGCAGCACACATTGTGTTGCATTGAAAACTAGGATTTCTTTTGGTGAACTCTATGAATATTCTCAGTACATGTGTGAAAATTTAGTGGCAAATGTATTATTGACTGCCATTTTGTCACAGAGATGAAGTTTTCATTCAGTTTCTCATTTTTTAGCAACTTACACCTTAGAAACGCTGTGTTTTCCTACAAGGCAGGTCAGCAAAGTAGCAAAAACAAGAAAAAAAACCCATGAAATTCCATATGTACCAAAGAATGACACATTCTGCTATGATTCTAACAGTGAGAAATGTGATATTTTTGTGCTGCTGTTGTCACATTTCATTGTTCATTCTGGGGCACACTTTGATTTCAAGAGTGCAAGGAAGCAGGTATAGAGGATTAAAGAAAACTAAAATTTACTGATGAATTATCTTAAGATTCTTCTTAGATATGTGAAAATTTTGTGGAGACCATATGGGTGATTCAAGATTTCTCATAGAATTGAGTTTATCATTCAGTTTCTCATGTGTGTACACCTTAAACCATGAAAACTATGTGTTCTCCTACAAGGAAAAGCAGTAATGCTTCAAATTCTGAAGAAACTGTAAAATTTTTTGTGTACCAAAGAATTATGCATTATTCCGTGATTTCTCCAGTGAGAGCTGTAGTATTTTTGAGCAGGTCTGTAATGTTCTGTAGCAATTATGCAAACCACTTTGATAGCAAAAGTACAATGAAGCAGAGATAGCATCTCTTCGAAAACTGAGAATTTTTGGTTAAATCTCTGAAGATTCTTAGTGCAAATGTGAACATTAAGTGGAGAATATATGGTTCATTGCAGTATTCTCATTGAATTTTTCTTACCATTCAGTTTCTCAAGATAATTCAACTTTAACCCTGAAAACACAGTGTTTTCCTACAAGGCCTAGCTGTAATGTTGCAAATTCTGACAAAACAGAACATTCCTCATGTACCAAAGAATGCCATGTTCTACACTGGATCCTCCTCTGAGAACTATGATCTATTTGTTCAGTTAATATAAGTTTTCATTGTGAATTATGGCAAACATCCTGATGTCAAGAGTGCAAGAAAGCAGGTACAGAGTTTTATTGAAAACAGAGATAGATTGTTGAAATCTCTGAAGATTATTTTTTATGTGATGAAATAATGTATGTATGAATGATTGCAGTCTCATAGAAATGAATTTTTCATTCAGTTTCAAAGTTTTGTACAACTTAAACATTGTAAACACTGTGTTTTCTCCAAGTACTTGTACTCATGCTGGAACTCCTGAAGAAACTATCAAATTCTATACATACCAAAGAATCACCTGTTCTGAAGTGATTCCAGTAATGAGAAATGTGATATTTTTGTTCAGGGATTGTACTGTTTCATTGTCAATTATGGGAAACACTGTGATATCACATGTGGAAAGAAGCAAGTATAGGGCTTTAATGAAAACTAAGATTTATTGGTGAAATCTCTGAAGACTCTCAGTGCTTATGTGAAAATATAATGTAGAATGAATGAATGATTGAAATTTTCTCATTGAATTGGGCTTATCATTCAGTTTCTCAATGTTGTACAAATTAAACCATGTAAACACTGTCCTTCCCTGCAAGGCCTCACTGTCATGCTGCAAATTTTGAAGAAACTGTAAAATTCTGTATGTTCCAAAGAAGTTCAAGTTCTGCAATGATTTCTCTTGGGAGAACTCTGATAGTTTTGTTCACGTATGTAAAGTTTCATTGCAAATTACAGGAAACTCTGATGTCAAGAGTTCAACATAGCATACATTGCATCTCATGGAAAACTAATATTTCTTTTTTGTAAATCTGTGAAGATTCCTAGCACATATGTGAAAATATTCTGTAAAGTTTAAGAATTATTACAGTTTTCTGATAGAGTTGTGCTTATCACTCAGTTACTTAAGTGTGTAAACTTATTCCATGAAAACTCTGTGCTTTCCTTTAATGTCTAGTAATAATGTTTCAAATTCTGAAGAAACTGTAAAATCCCATATGTACCAAAGAATGACAGATTCCATAGTGATTCCTCTAATGAGAACTGTGATATTTTTGTTCAGGTAATGTCAAGTGTCATTGTGAATTATGGGAAACACTCTGATATCAAAAGTACAAGGGAGCAGAGGGAGCATTTCAAAGATAACTAAGGTTTTCTTTTGATATCTTCAAATATTGTCAATGCATATGTAAAATTTCATGTGAAATATAAGAATGATTGTAGTTTTCCCATAGAAATGAGTTTATCATTAAGTTTCTTAAGTTTGTACAACTTAATCCACGAAAACACTGTGTTTTTCTAAAAGGCCAGCGGGAAACGTGCAAATCCTAAAGAAACAGTAAAATTCCATATGTACCAAAGAATTACATGTTCTGCCTTAATTCCTGTATGAGAAGTGTGATATGTTTGTTCAGGTAATGTATAATTTCATTGTGAATTATGGGAATCCCTCTGATATATTGGGTACATGGAAGCAACTATTGAGTTTTAATGAAAACTAAGATTTATTGGTGAATTCTCTGAAGATTCTCAGTGCATATGTGAAAATATAGTGTAGAATGAGTGACTCATTGAACTTTTCTCATGGAATTTAACTTATCATTCAGTTTCTCCATTTTGTACAAATTAAACCATGTAAACACTTTTCCTACAAGTCATAGCACTAATGTTGCAAATTTTAAAGAAACTGTAAAATTCCATATGTTCTTAAGAATTTCATGTTCTGCTATGTTTTCTCTAGTGAGAATTTTATTATTTTTGTTCAGATAATGTGAAATTTCATTGTGAATTAAGAGAAACTTTGATATCAACTGTACAACGTAGGAGAGATAGCATCTCTTTTCAAGGTAAGATTTTTTTGTGTGAAGATTCTTAGTGAATATGTGAAAATATCATGTAGAATGTACAAGTGATTGCAGTTTTCTCATAGAAATGAGATTATCACTCAGTTTGTCAAATTTGTACAACTTAAACCATGAAAACTGTGTATTGAAGCAAGGCCTAGAACTAAATTTGCAAAACTTGAAGAAACATTATAGCTCCATATATCTCAAAGAATTATATATTCTGCAATTATTCCTCTTTTGAGAACTGCTGTATTTTTGTTCAGATATTGCAATTTTATTTTGGAATATGGGAAACTCTTTGATTTCAAGAATAGAAGTAAGCAGAAGTAGTTCTTCAATTAAAACTGTGATGTTTTGTTGATATCTCTGAAGTTTCTCAGTGAATATAGGGAAATTTAGTGTAGAATTAATGAATGATCTGTTTTCTCATTAAAAGGAGCTCATCATTCAGTTTCTTAAGTTTGTACAAGTTAAACCATGAAAATACCATGTGTTCCTGCAAGGCCTTGCACTAAAATTGCAAAACTTGAAGAACCAGTCAAGTTCCATTTGAACCAAAGAATTACTCATTCTGCAATGATTTCTTATGTGAGAACTGTGAAATTTTTGTGCAGGTATTCTGGTTTATTTGTGAGAAATGTGAAACACTCTGATTTCTATAGTAGAAAGAAGTAGAGGTAGCTATGCTTCAATGAAAACAGTGATATTTTTTTCATGATATCTCTAAAGATTTTCAGTGAATACATGAAAATTTAGCGTCAAATGGACAAATGATTACAGTTTTCTCATAGAAATGGTATATCATTCCATTTCCCAAGTTTCTACAACTTAACCCATGAAAACATTGTTTTGTTTTGTTTTGTTTTTTGGCAAGGCCTAGCAGTAATGTAAATATGGAAGAAACAGTATAATTCCATGTGTATCAAAGAATACATGCTCTCTAGTGATTACTCTTGTAAGAGCCATGATATTTTTGATAGAGTATTGTAATATCGCTGTGAGAATTTGGTGAAACACTGAGGTACCCAGAGTAGAAAGATGCAGAGAGAATACTTAATTGAAAAACTAAACTTTCTGTGAAATTTCTGAAGATTTTCAGTGAATCTATGGAAATTTAGTGTTGAATGTAAGAATGAGTTTGGTTCTCTTATAGTAATCACTTTAGCATTCATTTTCTCTAATTTGTACAACTTAAACCATGAAAACACTTTGTGTTCCAGCAAGGCCTAGCAGTTAAATTTCAAAGCTTGAATAAACAGTAAAGGTCCATGTGTACCAAAGAATTATGCATTGTACAATGATTCCTCTGGTTTGAACTGTGATGTTTTTAATCAAGTATGGTAAAGTTCCTGGGTGAATTGTGGGAAACACTCTGATATCAAGAGTAGAGTGAAGCAGAGTGAGCACTTTAATGAAAACTAGGATTTTTTGTTATATCTCTGAAGATTCTCAGTGAATATGTGAAAAATTTGTGTAGAATGTATGAATGATTTCAATTTTCTCGTAGAAATGAGTTTATGTTTCAGTTTCTGAAGTTTGTACTATTTAAACTATGAAAACTCTTTGTTTTCCAGAAAGACCTAACAGTAATGTTCCATATCCTGAAGAAATTGTAAAATTCTATGTATATCAAAGAAATGTATATTCTCCAATGACTCCTCTGTTAAGAACCATGATATTTTTTGGGCCCTGGCTGGTAGCACAGTGGATAAGGCGCCGGCCTGCGAACCCAAAGGTCGCAGGTTCGATTTCCCAGCCAGGGCACATAACAAGGTTGCAAACCAGGTCTCCAGTCAGGTCTGTGGCTGGAGGCAGGTGAAAAGCAAGCATACATTGATGTCTCTCTCTCTCCCTCTCTGCCTCTCTCCCTTCCCCTCTTTCTAAAAAAAAAAATAATGAAATAAAAAAATCTTTAAAAAAAAAAGAACCATGATATTTTTGATCAAGTATTATAATGTTTCAGGGTGAGTTTTGAGAAACACTGGTATATCCAGAGTAGAAAAAAAACAAAGAGTGCACTTTGCTGAAAACTAAGAATTTCTTTGATGTCTCTGAAGATTCTCAGTGAATATGTTGAAACTTGATGTAAAATGTAGGAATGAATGTAGTTTTCTTATAGAAATCAGTTTTTCATTCAGGTTCTCAGTTTTGTAAATCTCAAACCAAGAAAACGCTGTGTTTTCTTTTTCTTTTTTTATATATAATATATACATACTTTAATATGATATTGGTCCACTTAGTATACATATTTTAACAAAATATAAGAATCTATGTAATCCAGTTAAACATACATTAGATCAGGGTACACTTATTACATCAAAAGGTGTTGTTTTTTAAGTTACAGATATTTAATCTTTTCCAGAGGTTTTTAATTAAAAAAATATTTTAAAAGCATTTCCAACATCTGTTCATTTTCCCAGTGCAAAAGAAGGTTGTTCAAGTCAACTTACCTTTCTCCTGAAACGTAAGGGGAAGAAAAAACCCAAAACCACTACTATTCCAACTCCCAACAATACCTTCTCAATCAATCAACTTCTGCACCAATCCTTAGTCACTGGATTAGTTCATCAAAATTTAAGCCTTGTGATTATGATTCAGCCCTTGCTTCATATGTAACTTCTATGCTGAACTGTTTCCATTTAGAAAAGTAGAAAAAAGTTAGCAGTGCAAGAAAGTGGTTTAAGTTTGTTTTAAGTTACAGCAGTCCAATTGTTTGTGTAGAGAAACAAAGCACCATTTCAAGATGAAATGAACTAGGTATTTTGGAATTTACTCATAGGTTAGGTAGTAAGTTACTGATTAACACAGATCAATACCACTTTGACTTAATGACCAGAGAGATTTTTAATTAGTTTTAAGTGCATTTTTCTTTATCTTGGTAAACATGTATTCAATACATTACCTAACCTAAGTCAGTAACTGATGTTAAAAAAAAAAAAAAAAAAGATTACAATTTACAGCCTATTTCAAATTCAGTTTGTCTGCTAGGTCAGTTTTACAGAAGATTCACTTTTTAACACATGAAAAGTTATAATAATTTGGTAGGTCCCTTATTTCCCAATTGAAAAAGACAAGATTTCTTTTTTGTCAGCCTGCCAATTTCATAAGCAAAAAACATGAAGAGAATAAACTGTTTTAAACCACAAAGATGGACAAAAAGTGGTAATATGATTTAATACATGTTACTTTTTTCATTTGTATTCACTACAAGTTTTTACATTCAAGTAGCTGAGCCTTCATTAAAGAAAACAAAAATATATATATACAAAAAATTAAAGTACCTTCCAGTTCTAGCTTGCTAAAGATTCTTCTGCAAAAGTACAAAAATAAACCTCCTATGAATTAACAAGGACAGTGCCACAGCAATGTCAGAATGGCTGCCACGCTCCAATGTTTGCTCACCTTATACTGATAGGTATGTTTTAGGTAACACAGTTTCTCCATTGTCTAGCACTTAAAATGATGGAGAGGTATCTGTTTATCTAAAATTCTTTAAATTCAGTCTGAAGCTGTAATGGTTCAATTCAAAGCATCTTTTTTTCAGTAGGAGTCAATTTATGCAAAATATTTTTCCTTGTCTATTAAAAAAAATGAATTAAACAGTATTTTGATTCTATGGAAATACAAACATGCACTTTAAACTAGCCAATCTGCATTATCAAAAAAGAAACAGGATGTTCCGTCCCTTCTCCTCCCTCCCTCACTCAAATCAGGGGGAAGACTGTAGATTCTAAGAACCCCACTGCCTATCATCAGAGCAACTAAAGAACAAGGGCAGCCCAGGCGAGACACTATTTCTCTATGTTCCAGAAGGCAGAAGCTTGGGTGCTCTAGTTTAACAAGCACAAGTAGCAGAGGCAGGCAAAAGCTCACAGTAAACGCACACAAGAATGGGGGTGGAGTGAAGTTATCCAATTTGGTTACTGCTTTTACGGGGGAAGGGGGAGACAAATCGAAAATGAATTAAAAAAAAAAAGAAAACCAAACTTTTGTCACATTTACAGGAATCTCAAACCTTTTGTATCCCCATGCTTATGGTACTTTTGATATACACTGTAAAGAGCTTCAGCATTCAGGAGGAAGAGTATTACATGGTTGACAAAGGAGAGGAGAATTCTTCATGCTTCTGAAATCTCCGATTTGCTGAGTGCAATGGCCAGTTCTAAGTCTTCCTGCTCTTGCTGACTAAGTCAGGCCAGCCTCTGCTCTTCTTCCCTCTCACTTTCCCTCTTAGCCCATTCAATCATATCTTCTTCAGAGGGATAAGCACTGAAGTTAGCAAAATTGCTTGGGTCAGCCTCTTTATTGGTAGTGGTAGTAGTAGTAGAAGTAAATGGATCGCAAAACATATCAGGATCTTTTTCTTTGGGGCTATCATTGACTGGGAAAGGCTGAAATGGATCATTCAGTTTAAAGGGGTCGGAAGAATCCAATTTGCTGATGGGTCTTTTTCCAGGTGGTGGTGGGCAGGGTCTTGTTGGAGTTCCGATTTTTCGAGGCAGTGCAAGGGGTACATCTTCACTTTTGACAGCTGCTTCCTCCTGCATATTTTTTGTAAAGA
The DNA here is from genome assembly GCA_004026585.1 of Noctilio leporinus. Lineage (NCBI taxonomy): Eukaryota > Metazoa > Chordata > Mammalia > Chiroptera > Noctilionidae > Noctilio > Noctilio leporinus. The sequence goes on from PVIW01009496.1 coordinate 29,748, forward strand.
CCACATTGCTGGCAGAGCTCAATGTGGATGAACTAAAAGGATCTTCATTGTTGACCTTTGACAATGTGCTAAAGTCAGCAAATCCCTCTTCAAATGATTCATTTCCAAAAACCGAAGCAAAGGGGTCTGTGGCTGAATCACTAGCTGAAACAACAACTGTTCCACCAGGAGCAAAAGGATCATTGTGTTTCAATGTTTCTACCAATGTGTTACTGCTACTGCTGGCTGCACTGAAAGGGTCGGTAGTGGAAGTGGCAAAATGATCAGTAGAAGATTGCTTGAAGAAACAGTCAGATGCAAATGGACCTGAACCTTTGAAAGGATCACCTCCAAGTGGATCAATTTTCCCAAAAGAATCATCCTTGAAAGGATCACTGCCAACAAAAGGATCAGACTGGAAAAAATCCAAGTTTGTATCTGCAACTGGATCTGTCAGTGAACTTGATTCTACAGTAAATAGATCTTCCTCTTTTGAATGATTGTCACTGTTGAATTCAGGACAAACTTTTTCATTAACAGCTGCAGTCACCACCTCATTTTCATCAGTCACACTAGAGGGCAGCATTTCAGGACTGCTTCTTCCTGGAGACTCCTGGTGTATAGGCTCAGATTCCAGGTTGCTCTGGCTGTCAGCGTGCTCATTCAGGTTGGCAGTTTCACTGCTGCTGGTGCTGAGGCTGCAATAATCTACAGCGCCATTCACAAGAATGCTGTGTGGGTTACTGCACCAGTTTAATTGATTGTTATGGTTTTCCAGCTCTTTCATTTCCATCAGTTTCATTTGCATTGAACTGACTTCCTGTTCTGAATTTTGCAGGTGCTGTTGAAGAGGTCCCAGCTGGGCTTTCCCTGACTCGACACTCTTCTCCAGTTCTGCTGTTTCTTGCTGTAGGCGACTCAGCTCTTCTGTACCTCTGGCCAGCTCTTCTTCATAAATGGAGATCTGAGATCCTTGACTAGTTAATTCAGCTTTCAGAGATGAGATCAGCTGGGCCACCTCTGCGCATTTCTTTCTGACTTCCATGAGCTGCTCCTCCACCTGGGCCTTCTGCTCATCCAGGCCATCGAGGAGCTCTTGGACTTGCTGTTTCTGGGCCTGTAGTTTTTGCAGATTAGTATTCTCCCTTTGCACCTCATCTTGAAGATCCTGAACCTCGCTTGTTCTCTGTTTAAGAATATCTTCTTTCTCCTTAAGGTCTTGTTCCACATTATTCTTTTCCCTCTGTAAGTCAACTAGCTCATTGTTTAGAGTATCCAGCTCCTTAATAGCAGAAAAATCTGCAACAGGACTTGATCCTATGATGTTCTTTTGTAAACTGGCTCTGTCTGATGGTGGAATCATCTTGGGTGTAAGAATGTAAGGAGGATCAATGCCCTTTGTTAACTTCTGATTGATTAAGTGAAAAGCCAAGGCAAACCGATCCTTTGAAAGTTTCCCACAGTCTTTTATGTCACATAGTGCCCAAATATGGGCCAATAAAGCAGAAGGTAAACCTGTCTTCAAGAAGATTTCACGCACTTCCGGTCCAGACACAAATCCATCATTATCAGTTTTCAGGAAGATTTCATCATATTTAGCTTTTTCTGCAGGTAATACAACCCACCGTCTTAATGGTGCTTTGGTAGGTAAAATGCCTACAGGTGGCAAGGAGTGGTAAGATACCTTGGCTGATGCCGAAGTGGGGCTCAACTGCATAGGGCCTAATATACTGACCGTTTTCCTAGAAGGTGGCGCCAAGGCTGGAGGCAAGGACATTAGCACAGGTTCTTTCTCCAGTGCGCAGTATACCAAAAACATGGCAACTGCAAGCTCATCTCTGTCCAGCATTCCATCATGATCAATATCACCCAACTCCCAAACTCTTCCTAGGATATTCACAGGTAACTTAGAGTTGAGCAACACTGGTTTCACTTTATTACCCAACAGAAATCCATTTACTGGGTTTAAACTATCAAAAATTGCATCATATTTGGCCTTATCTTCAGATTTCACAGCCCATGGGAGCTCAGTTGCAGAAGGTCCACTGATTAGCAAGGGACTATTGGTATCTTGAAATCTTGGTGGAGGAACAGCCAGGTTCAAGCTACTGAGTGAAACCTCCAATCCATTCTGGGCACATGCCACAAGGCGCAAAGCAACAAAGAATTCCTGTTTGCTTAGGATACCTTTGCCATCTGTGTCAGCTAAATCCCAAATCTTTCCAAGTATCAAGTCGGGAAGTCCTGATTTTTTCAAGAAAACAGCAGCATCAGAAGCCAATACCCTTCCAGTATTGCCAGTATCAACCTGTCTATAGTATTTTTCATACACAGGATTCCCACTTGATAACTGTGTCAGGGGGAGCTGGGCTGCCGCAGCCATGGTGTTTCCATCATGCATGGGAGGGGAAGGAAGTGGCCGGGGGCTGGGGTGGGGAGAAGGCGGAGGGAGCGGCCGGAGGCAAGGCCGGGCCTCACTGTGTTTTCAAAACAGGCCAACTCGTAATGTAAAAAATCCTGAAGAAACTAAAATTTCACAAATGCCGAAGAAATACACATTTTCCACTGAAGCCTCTGGTTAAAACTGTGGTATTTTTCTTTGACTAATATAAAGCTTCATTGTGAATTTTGGGATAACCTGAGATATCCAGAGTAGAAAGAAGCAGAGATAGCACTTTATTTAAAACTAAGCTTTTCTGTGACAGTTGTCAAGATTTTCAGTGAATCTGTGGAAATTTATTGTAACATGTAAGGATGTGTGTGGTTCTATCATAGAACTCACTTTAGCATTCAGTTTCTCCAGTTAGTACAATTTAAACCATGAAAACACTGTTTCAGCAAATCCTAGCAGTAAAGTTGCAAAACTTGAAGAAACAATAAAGTTCCATATGCACCAAAGAATTACACATTCTACAATGATTCCTCTGTTTAGAACTGTGATTATTTTTGTTCATGTATGGTAAAGTTTCACTGTTAATTATGAGAAACAATCTGCTAGCAAGAGTAGAATGTATCATATTCATGGCTAGCATTATATGTAGGTTTGTTATATTTATAATTAGGGCTCAGGAAAGGGTAGGTTTAGGGTGAAGAATACAACTGGTATTAAGGTTACTTTTTGGAATAGGGTTATGTTTAGGGTGAGTGTCAGGTATATAGCATTAAGGTTAGGGTTAGGATTAGGTTTAGGGTTATGATGAGTTTTAACATAAGGGCTATAAATAGATTAAGTGGTAAGGTTAGGATTAGGGTTATGGTTAGGGTTAGGTTTTCAATTAGGTTTAGATTTAAGACTTGCATTAGAATTAGGGTTAGAGTTAAGTATAGGACTATCCTTATGGCTAAGGCTTATTTTAGGGTTAGATCTAGCATGAGGTTTTGGGTTAGTGTAATGGCTCAAATAAGGGTTACATTTAGTTTAACATTTAGTGCTACAGTTAGAATTAGGGTTAGGGTTTAAGCTAATTTCAGAGTTATGGTTAGTGTTATCATAAAGTTTACAGCTTGTGTTTCGGTTAAGGTTAGTGTTAGGTATAGGTGTAGTGTTAGGGTTAGGGCTAGGGTTAGTATTGGCAGTTGGGTTAGGGTTAGAGTTGGGTTAGTGTTATGGTTAGGGTTGAGATTTGAGTTAAGGTTAGGATTAGAATTAGTTGTAGGGTTAGGATTTAGGATTAAGGTTAGATTTAATGTTATGGTTATGGTTAGGATGACCATTAGAATAAGGGTTAGCATGTTGACTAGGGTTAAAGTTAAGTCAGTATAAGACTTAGGCTTAGAGTTAGAGCTAGACTTATGGTTAAGGTTAGTTTAGTGCTAGGTTTAGTTTATAATAAAGGATAGAGTTAGGTTTAGGGCTAACATTAGTCCTAGAATTAGGGTTAGGGTTAGGGATGGTGTTAGGGTTAAAGTTATGGTTAGGTTTAGAATTAGGGGTAGCATGACAGTTAAGTTTAGAGTTGAGGTTAGATTTAGGGTTATGGTTAAAATTAGGGTTAGGGTTAGGATTTGAATTAGGGTTAGGGTTTGTGTTACGGTTAGGGTTAGGGCCAACATTGGAGTTAGGGGTAGGATTAGTTTCAGGATTAAGTATAAGCTCAGGTTTAGGACTAATGTTAGGGTCAGGGTTAGGGTTAGGTTTTTGATTAGGGCTAGTGTTACAATTTGGGTTAAAGCTAGCATTAAGGTTAGAGTTAGGTTTATGTTTAGGGTTGGAGTTAGGGATAGGTTTAGGTTCAGGTCTATTATTAGGGTTATGGTAAGTTTTAGATTTAGAATGGAATTAGTGTTAAATTTAGGATTAGGGTTAGGAAATAAGTTTAGGGTTAGGGTTAGGGTTAACATTAGTGTTTTGGTTAGGTTTAGTGTTAGGGTTTTGCATAGATCTAGCATAAGGGTTAGGGGTAGTTTTGGGGTTAGGGTTACTATTAGGGCTATTATAATCAGAAAGGATGGGGAAACAAACAGGTGAATGGTCAGAGACATAGGTAGCACCTTCAGGGATCAATAGCCAATGGTGTCCTTTCTTCTAAGGGTCTATTAGGAAGAAGCCAAGTTCCCCCAATCCATTTAGTCATTATCAGAAAGTACAGGTACTGTATTCCACTAGGTATAAAGCTTAAACACTGCCGGATCAAGGAAATGCTCCAATATACATGATTATTCTCTGAAGAGGCCATCCCAGAACCACCAAGACATAACAAAACGGTAAGAATTAAAACAATCTTGGCAGGATTGGTTGATACTACAGAAATATATGCTAGAAATCTACTTTCTGGGATATCTGTGACCCCATTATTAGCCATAAACTTCTCTACCCTTCTGTTAAGCTCTTTCAAATTCCCCCATGTTACCCCATGGGGCTCAGATGGGCTTCAAGGCCTTTTGGCTGGTCCCCCTTCCTATATCAACAGGTTCTGGTCCTCTGACATCTGTCTGTCAGTGTCATCTCTGCTAGCTGGTTGGTCATTTCCTCCAGATCCCAGTTTCTGTTGCTTTGTATTAGTTGGGGCAAGGTAGGGTTCACTCATTTGGCTGAAATTCACAGAGGTCCTGTGGGGGACAGAAAACAAGCATACCATCTTCCCCATGTTAGTAAATCAGCTGGTCTTTCCCATTTTTCTTTTCCTAGAGGGTTTCTATATAATACCAATGGGGGGGTATCCTTTATCTTCTTATTTATACTGGCAAATATGTTTTTCAATTGGGGAAGTAAGGGAATTATTATAATTTTAACTGTAGGTGTAAATTGCTAGCATAATTAGGTTGCTAGAATTGAAGCCCATACTCCTCCATTTTTCATTTGTTAAGAAGAGTTTTAAAAGTATAACGATGTTGTTCAACAATAGTCTGGCTTGTGGGATTATATGAGATGCCAATTTTATGTTGAATTTTCTAATTTTGTAGAGTCAACTGCCTTTGAAATGTGCTGATGATGCTTACTAGGGCATCAGATTGGTTATTGTCTTTTGCTATGGGCCTGGGAAGGCCTATATAAGAGCAAATATGAGTGCCAAATACACTATGCTCCCTTCTAATGTACAGTGGTGAAACTACAATTTTTATTGTACTTTAAAAAGTCAAATTTTTGAAAATCTGTTTACTACACAGATATATAACACTAAATATATATTCTTTTTTTTTCTGACTCTCTCTCTTATTTATTAATTGGTTCAGAACTCAGAAGAAGAAAACATAGGTATTAGTCATTCCCCCCAGACCTCAAAGTCAGCTTACAAACATTGTGCATGCCATACATTTTAAATTATGAAGACATTTTAGTCAACTTGCATGCATATCTTTGAAGATTCCTTAACTCAACTTTTTAAAAAAATTTTATTGTTGTTGTATTACATCCATTCCCTTTATTCTATTTTATTAAAATGATAGACTTTTTTCTTTAAGAAGCCAAATTAATTATTTTAGATTATCCTTTAATAAATTATTAAAAACATGAAAACACTTAACAATAAGAAAATATCTGACTGGAATGAGTGTAGTAGCTCATCAGGTGGATAGATGTACCTGCAGTAAGAAAACTTGAGCAAAATGTTTAATTTATATAATGACCTACAAATTTAGTCTTTGAGTATGTGAAGGCCTTTACTGGAATAGGAAAATTATTATCTTTCTGATATTTACTAAAATTGTATTTCTATATTTCTGCAACAGTTCTTGTACTTACCTACATATATTATATGCTCACTGCTTGATAATTTTAATTTGAAATATTAAATAATACTAGAGTGGGAGAGTTAAGGGGTTAAACAGTGGCAGCTATTATACTCTGAGAGGGAGCCAGGAGTGTAAAGTGCCCCCATAAAGTGCCCCTATAAAGATTCAATTCCAGTTTTGCTTATAGAGTTTGGTAGATGTCAGGCAGTAACAGCACAGGTTTGGGCCTCAGACCTCTGACTTAGCTTGGGTTTAAAACTGACACTTTTTTCCTTTCCCTCTCCTACTCTCTCTTTGGAGGCAAGCCTCCTGCTGCTGTGCATTAACCCTTTCTTTACCATGCATGAATGTGGTGGTATGTTAACCTTTTGTAATTTAGTTACTTATGCAAAACATGGTATTTTAAAATAAAAGGAGATAAACTTTTAGAAAAACTTTACCTTATTAGAATTATAAATGGCAGTGTTAGAATTTTGTAGTGTTTCCCTATTTGACAAAAGCTTTCCAAGTATTTTAAAATGTATTTAACAAGCCCAATTACATAAATTCTTGAGACATTTCAAAGCACCTTTGAAATGCCCCAAAGTAGAAGGAAAAAGTCCTTTAAATTTTAAACCTTGGAAATCTTGAAAAGCAAAAAAACCAAAAAAAAAAACAAAAACAGAAGCACTATGATTTAGAAATTTGGCTTTTAGGTAGATGCAGGTAGAAACCTTTTTGATTTTCTCACACATGCTGCCTTCCATAAGCAACTTTGTATCACAGAGGTTGCTTTGTTAAAAGGTGGTGGCAATGCCATTTGCTCTCTGGTCCTGGTGTGGGCCCCTGGTGCTCACATCCAGGCAGAAGCAACACACCCTGCAGCTGTGAAGCCTTTGTTTCCAAGGCCGCAGCAGTAGAGGTGGTGGCCACAAGATCTACTGTGGCCAGCCTTTAGATTTTTGTTTCCACTTTAATTTCTCCCAGAACTTTAAATCTAAAGTTAGAATACATGTCAGAAAACCAAGGACAAACTTTAAAAATACAATTAAAGTTTTTCCCTTTACTTAGCAACCTGAGTATATGAGCAATTGTTGCACTACTCAGAAATAAATTTCCTGTTCCTTAAAAACTATGCTTCCCATGTTTTCCTCGATGATTGGAAAAGCAGCAGAAAGACTTGCTTCAGTTTACCACTTCTTTCCTCTGAATTCGGCTTTCTAGAGCTTTCTAGGGAGTAATGTAGTTGGCACAAATGTGCTGCTTGTGGGGAGCAGCTTCCAAGGAAGTTACTCCTTGACCATCCAATCCCCTTTTATGTGTGTCAGGTGCTATCCCAGGCACACACATGGTATCCAGGAGGGCTCCAGGAGCTTTGAGAGCCAACCCTTATGTGATCCTGCCTGGGGGAGCCAGAAAGCAATTACTGGTGCGGTAGGAGTCCTTATGAGCCCCTTGCATATCTAAAGGATTGACCCCAGACACTTTCACAAGACCCCATAACATGGGGTGCTTGGTTGCCTGAGTTGAAGGGAAGAAATGCCTCTTGTCTTTGGTGTTTTAACGAATTGCCTCATTACTCATAAAGCCCTATAAATCTGAGATGGAATGGAGAAATACTGAGGAATGAAACAAACTGAAACAGCCAGCAAAAACTGGCTGAAGATCTTCCCTTATTACTATGAGCACACCAGGCAGATTTTACCTCAAAGGTACCGCTGTTCCTTACCTTGAAATGACAGCACCATTCTCCCCAACTTGGATGTGCTCTCCACAGCTTAGCTCATGGCCTTCCTATGTAAGTGAAGGCTGATGGTGTGTCCTTCAGGCCCCACGTGTTGTGAGCCAGGAATAAGAGCCAGGAATGTTGAAAGCAGGACCTTGACCTGCAGTAAAATCCCCCAGTGCTGCAGATGGAATAAAACCACCCCAAACAGCTCTGTGTAAGGGACAGATCTGGCCAGTGGCTCAAAGTCAAAGGCCCAGTCCATTGTTCCCAAAGGTCTTCTACTGAAAGGGGTAAACTTGAAGGCATGTAGCTTGTCAATCAATGCTAATCAATGCTAATTACAGGGAAACAAAAACAAGTGAGGGACAGGGAGATCTCACTCAGGTCAGGATGTGAATTAAAATTTAAGAAACTTCTGCCATTGATACAACAAAGAATAAGGTGAAGTGAGAGAACAGGCTGGGCTTCATAGTAACTAAAAATATTTTCCCATGGCCTAGTCCCCTTCCATCAGGGCCGCTGGTTTTACATGGAAATATGTATGTATCCAGCATTCCTGGTCTTCCAGTTGGGACTTACAGGTTTAGCCTGGCCCACAAGGAACTCCAAGTTTCTATGTTTATCCCAGATGGGCCCCAACAAATGTTAGGTTTAGGGTTAGAAGTATGGTTAAAGCCCTGTCTGATAGCACAGTGGATAAGGCACCAGCCTGTAAATCCAAAGGTCACTGGTTTGATTTCCCCAGCCATGGCACATAACGAGGTTGCAAGCCAGGTCTCCAGCCAGGTCCATGGCTGGAGGCAGGTAAAAGGCAACCATACACTGATGTTTTTCTCCTCTCTGCCTCTCTCTCTTCCTCTCTCTCTCTGGAAATAAAATATTTGAAAAAAAAGAATTATGGTTAAGATTATGGTTAAAGTTACTATTAGGCTACCATATAGTTTAGGGTTAGGGTTAGGTTCAGGACCAGTGTTAGGGTTAGTTTTAGAGTTAGGGTTAAAACTAGCATTAATGTTAGGTATTAGGGTTAGTGTTAGCAGTAGCGTGAGGGTTAGAATTAGGTTTAGGGTTTTGGTTAGCATTGAGATTTGGGTTAGGGTTAGGATTAGGTTCATGGTTTAAATTAGACAAAGCATTAGGTATAGGGTTAGGTTTAGGGTTAGGGGTAGGGTTATATTTACCATTAGATTTAGGGTTCATGTTAGGGTAAGTTTAGAATTAGGTTTATGGTTAGGGCTAGCATTAAAGTTAGGAATATGGTTAGGAAAAAGGCTAGTGTCAAGGTTAGGTTTAGCATCAAAGTCTGCATTTAGGATTAAAATAAGGATTATGGTTAGGGTTAGAATTAGGACTAGCATTAGCATTTTGGTTAGGCTTAGGATAGATCTAGCCTCAGGTTTAGGGGTAGTTTTAGGGGTAAATTTACAGCTAGGACTATTGTTAGGGTTAGGGTTAAGTTTAAGGCTACGGCTAGCATTTCATTTTCAGCTACCCTTAATGTTAGAGTGAGGGTTAGGATTAGAATTAGGGTTAAGGTTAGGGTTAGGGCTATCATTAGGTTTAGTGTTAGGATTAGGGTGAGTGCTAGTGCAAGGATTAGAAATAGTGTCAGGGTTTGGGTTAGGTTTAGATTTAGGGTTATTTGTAGAGTAGAACTAGCATTAGAATTAGGGCTAGAGTTAGGCTAGGGTTAACAGTATCTTTAAGGGTAGGGTTAGGGTTAGAGTTAGGTTTAGGTTTAGGTTTAGGATTAGATTTATGGTTATCATTAATGGTAAAGTTAGGGTTAGGGATAAAACTAGCATTAAGGTTAGGGTTAAGATTAGGATTAGGTATAGGGTTAATGTTAGGACAAGCATCACATTAAGGGTTAAGTTTAGGACTAGCCTTGGGGTTGTGGTTTAGAATTAGAGTTAGGGTTAAGATTAGTGTTAGGATTAGGATTAGGATAAAAATTAATGTTAGGGTGAGGAACATGGCTAGTGTTAAATTTAGGTTTACATTTAGGGTTAGGGTTTTGATTAGGAAAAGTGTTTCAGTTAGGGCTATAGTTAGGCCTAATGTTAGGATTACAGTCATGTTTAGGGTTAAGGTTGTTATAGTGAGATCTAAAATTAAAGTTAGTGTTCACTTTTGAGTTAGGGTTAGGTCTTTTGTTAGGGTTAAAGCTAGCATTAGGGTTAGGGTTATTTTAAAGGATAGAATTAGGTTTAAGATTAGGGCCAGGGAAGGGTTATAGTTAGTTTAGAGTTAGGAATAAAACTAAGGTTAAAGTTAGGGTTAGGGTTAGGATTAGTGTTAGGTTTAGGCTAGGTTTAGGATCAGATCTAGCATTATGGTTAGGGCTAGATTTATAGGAAACCTTATGATTAGGGCTAGTTTTAGTGTTAGGGTTAGCATTAAGTCTAAGTGTAGATCAAGCATTACATTTAGGTGTAGGATTAGGTTTAGGGTTACAGTTAGGACTATAGTTAGGGTTAGGTTTAATGGCAGGGCTAGGGTTACAGTTATGTTTACATTTTACATTAGGGTTATGGTTAGGTTTAGTATTAGGACTAGCATTAGGGCTAGGGTTAGATTTAGGGTTTAAGATTATAGTTATAGTTGGAGCTATCATCAGGCTTAGGGTTAGGGTTAGGACTAGCATTAGGGTTAGTGTTAGGGTTAGAATTACTTAGCCTTAGGTATAGGGGTAGGATTAAGGTTTGAGTTAGGGTTACCTTTAGGTTTAGGGTTAGGATTAGTACTAGGGTTAGGCTTAGAACTAGTGTTAGGATTAGGGTGAAAACTGACATTAAGGTTAGATTTAGGCATAGGGTTAAATCTAGTCTTAGGTTTAGGGGTAGGATCAAGGTTGTAATTAGGGTTACAATTAGAGTTAGGATTAGGGTTATGGTTATGATTAAAATTATGGGTCAAAGGCCCTGGCTGGTGGCACAGTGGGTAAGGCACCAACCAGCAAACCCAAAGGTCACTGGTTCGATTCCCAGCCAGGGCTCACATAACCAGATTGCAAGGAAGGTCTCCAGCCAGGTCCGTGGCTGGAGGCAAGTGAAAGGCAACCATACATTGATGTCTTTCTCCCTCTGTGTCTCTCTCCCTTCTCTCTCTCTCTCTCTAAAAATAATAAATAAATCTTTTTAAAAATTATGGCTCAAGTTTGGTTTAGTTTTAACATCAGATTTATTGCTAGCATTAGAGATAGGCTTGGAGTTAATGTTCAGATTAGGAGAAACATTAGTGTTAGAATTAAGGTTAGGGTTTTGATTGAGGTCAGGTTTAGGTTTAGAGTTAAGACAAGTGTTAGGTTTAGGGTTAGCTTCAAGGTTAGGGTTAGGGTTAGGGTTAGTGCTAGGGTTAGTGTTAGGGCCAGCATTAGGTTTATTGTTAGAGTTAGGGTTAAGGCTAGTATTAGGAGTAGGATTTACATCCAAGCTCCAAGGAGGACATGGTATGCTGGGATGAGATCATTCTTATTCTTACAGGCAGGTGGCAGGGTAATCTGGATGGCCAAGACTGCTGACATTGGTGCCTTTTGTCGAGCATGGCTGGTGGCCATTTTCATACCATTTCTTCCTTCAAGAGCCATGATGGTAGGGATGTGACCTCGGTGCCTATGGGTGCCCATTGGTGGCTTCCAGTGGATCCCCTTCTGTCCCCTGCCTTGACTAGTTTCCCAATAATTTAATCATTGATTGGCTGATGTTTGGGTGTACCTCACATGGGATGGAAAATGCTACCTTGTTCATTTCACCTCTTTTCAAACATACATACCCTGTCCTCTCAACTCCCCACAATGTTGTGATTGTTGTGAAGGTAGGTGACACTGAGATCCACAAACCACCACTAAGAGGACAATGATGTTTCCAACACTTAGCTACTTGTCATCTTTTGGCTTTGAAGTTGTATATTCAGAGAGAAAGAGAGGAATTTCTCTTAATCTTAACAGCAGTCCCCTTGATTATTCATGGCCTGGAGGGTTCGTGGGCTTTATATTTACATGCTGGATAACCATGCTCCCCACACTGGAAATGATAACTTTGGGTTGGGGTGGGGAGAAACTCAAAGGAGACACAATGTTTCATGGAGTGGACATTTGGTGGGGATGGGGCACTGTGGGTTCTTTCTTCTTGTCCTTCCAAAGGTCATGGGAAAGACAAAGACCTTTTTTAAAATCTCTCACTCTCTTTCTCACTCTCCCCCTCACTCTCATTCTCTCACCTTCCCTCCCCTCTTCCTTGCTCTCTCTAAAATCAATTGGTCAATAAAATAACAAAAATTTACATAAAAAGTAACTTGCTTAAAACAACAGAGCAGTAAAAAACAAGCATACAGCCTGTTCCCTAGTCCCAGTAACCCTGGGGTGAAAAACTTCTTAGCACTTTCTCAGAGTACACCTCACTGCCTCTCACTGATTAGAATGGATTCAGGAAGAGAGCCTAGGAGGGAAGGCATCATCCCAATGGAATTGGAGGGTGGGAGAGCAATGAGAAAGTACTTGGCCTCATTTCTGGCATCCTTGCAGCACTCTTCACTGCTGTGCTCTGTAACCCCCCACAACCTCACACATTCCATCCATGCTCAGAATCTCTTCCCTGCATGGCAGATCAGTGGGGACTGGGTTAGGCACCACAGGGTATGAGCACTCCGGTGTTCTTGCCTTGTCCTGGCAGAGAATCCAGCATGAGAGTAGGGATGGGCAGATGCATAAGAGATCATCTGAGGCTTCAGTGACAGAGCATGAAAGCCTCAGAGAGACATGAAATGTTTCTGGGGATAGGAATCAAGGGAGGTCAGGAAGCTCTGTCACTCCTTCACACTTTATTCCCTATCCCCTGCCCCTTCTCCTCCTTGTCATGATGAAGGGAAAATAGAGGAAATGAAATAACAGGAAGAGGAAAGCTAGGGGAAGTAAAACTTTCCTGGGTAAAAGCAGAGGATAAAGAGGCAGGCAAAAGCAAAAAGGAAAATAAATAAATAAATAAATAGCCACACACAAAACAACTAAGCCGGGTCCTTCCTCCAGTCATCTTCCTCTGCCAACTTAACTGAAAACTCAGTGTGGGTGGCTCAACTCACCACAGGGGGTGGGCTTGGCCCTCAAGTTGGACCAAGGGGGAGGAACTGCTTCACTTTTCCCCTCTATGGCCTTCTTACCTCCCACCAGACAGTGTTCCTGCTACACATCATCTACCAGACACAATAAGCAGAGTCAGGCATTGAACCTTTATTGCCTCTTTATTCAGAGGGTCTGCAATCTGAGGAGACAGACTTGGGTTTGTATGTGGGGGACTCCAACCCACAGTAAAATCCCCCAATGCTGCAGATGGGGGCGGGGGGAAGACATCCCAAACAACTCTATGTAAGGGAAAGAAGATCTGGCCAGTGGCTCAAGGCCAAAAGCCCAGTCCATTGTTCCTGAAGGTCTTCTATTAAAAGGGGTAAACTTGGAGGCATGTTGCTTATCAATCAATGGTAATCAATGTTAATTACCAGGAAACATTAAAAACAAGTAAGGGACCAGGGGTATCTCACTCAGGTCAGGATGTGCATTCAAATTTTAAAAACTTCTGCAGTTGATACAACAAAGGATCAGGACAGGTGAGAGAATAGGCCAGGATTCATAGTAGCTAAAGTATTTTCCCATGACCTAGTCCCCCTACCCCAGGGCCACTTGTTTTACATGGAAACATGTATGTACCCAGCATTCCTGGTCTTCCAGTTGGAACTTACAAGTTTAGCCTGGCTAACATGGGACTCCCAAGTTCCTATGTTTTTCCCAGTTGAGCCCCACCATTCGTACCCTAATAGACCTTCTTCAGTTCCATTATAAATGAACACTTTGTATAAGGAGAAGACAACTCTAGATAAGGGTTCTTGCAATTCATGGGAAAATTCTATCAGAGAAAAGTGGCATCATTCTTTTATCAGTGTCCTTGGCTTGATCTTTGTGTCCTGGGTCAGTGGCCTCTACTTCCTGGACTGTGGTCCTCTAAAAACTTACACTTTCCCTACTGATTCCTCTTATTATAGCAGTGATTTTGATATCATAATATTCCTATGTATTAGAAAGTGTAAAAGGTAAATTTATAATAACTAAAGACCAAGAAAAAGAGATAGTGCTTTAATGGAAAGTAGGTTTTTCTGTTATATTTGGTCAAGAGTTTTGAAGGAATATGTAGAAAACTGCCTTGGAAGATGGAAATTAGTACAATTTACTCATTGAAATATTTCTAGCCTGAAGGTTTATCCTAATGATTTTGAAAAAATGTGAAATCATTGAGTTTTTATTCAAGCCTGAAAAAGACTTGCAAATTTACTAAAGAAAAAAAGCTGTATGTACCAAAGACTTACTTTCTCTACTGAATCCCCTCCCATTTTTCTATGGCAGAGGTTAAATTTCTACTGACATACTTTTTTTAACTACAAAGTATTTAATCAAGCATAATATTTACAATTATATACTGTACATTTTAGAATAACTGTAATAAATGCAAATGTTCCATTTACAATGACAAACTACAATAAAATCTGCATTGGTGAATTAGATAGAAATCCTCTATATACTAATAAAAAGTAAATGATATGTTGTTTGTACATTCTTTAAAATATACCTTTTCACAGGTAGCAATAAATATTACATATTTACATAAGTCTTTATGACTGGAATGATCAAAAATACCACAAAGCATAAATAAACACAAATAGAAAAGTAAAAAATCATTTTCAAAAGGTAAATGTATAAAATAAATGATGTCAATAATCTTTATACTGTAGCAAGCTTCCCATGTTTAAAATTAATACCCAAAACATGAGAATGGGTCTGAGGAAAACTAAGAAAACCTATAATATAAAATAGTGAAAAAAAGCAAGAGAGAAAAATTTATTTGATCAAACCTTATGTAAACAAGAAAGAATGTCCACAAAATTATATTTCTAAATGTTAGGATTCAACCAAACTGAATACAAGCTATTTTACTTGTCTTTCATCAAGATATCTGTAGGTGCAGGCAGACACTTCAGGGTTCAGTTCCAGACCACCACAAGAATGCAAGTGATTTTTTACCCACTGGTGTAAGGTCCTGCCTTCATTTTTGTAAAGCAATATCTGTGAAGTCCAATGAAGCACAGCACAATAAAATGAGGTGTGCATGTATATGTTACATTAAAATTACCTTTGTGATGTTATGTTCTCATTAATGTTTGCTATAGCATTTGTTATTTCAAATATATAAATACAAAGTTTTCTTTTCATTATTCCAAAATGCCAGTTAATTTATTTGTTTAAAGAATTACTCTTTCATGTAACATGAATTGCAGTATCACTAAACACATGCAAAAATACATAATTTTTACATGTTAAGTGATAGTATTTTATATATATTGTTGCAAAATTAAGCAGATATTTTCTTTTTTAATACTTATTTTACTCTGGAATGCTATTTTTGTGAAATATTTCACAGAAATGCTGTATTGCAGAACTCACTTCTATGAAAGTTGTCCTAGAGACAGTGCCAAACCCATAGTAAAAAATGAATTCAGTTATTAGTCACATCCTCCCTACTCCAATAATACAACTCAACTTTATTTTAATCTACTGGAACTACAACTTATTATTTTTGGAGTTTTCCATCTTAAATAGTAGATTTATTTATTTATTTATTTATTTATTTATTTATTTAGGCTGTGCACAGGTCTTACCTCTTTTAATACCCTCTGTTTTCCCTATACATGTGTTTTACATATTGGAACCTTCAGAAATAATGTCACTTACAGTGCACAGCTGGTCCCCAGAATATAACTTATTATGTCTACTAAGTTGAGGTAAAAAGTAAAAATCCCTAGGATTTAAATAATTTTGTAGAATAGTATTCTAGCTAGTTTTTGAACTTGCGGTTGACTTCCTATGTGGTCCTAAACTATCCTCTGAACTATTTAAGAGTCTGTTGAGGTAAAGATTAGGTATGTTCACATTTCAATAATAAAGTTTACTATAGTTTATTCCTTTTCCCAAGCATCCCCATTTTGGGTGCCTTCATAACTAGAAATGTATATTTCCATGATTTACTTGAAAGGAATTACATCTCATTTACAGGCTAATATGAGAATATATATTGGCTATGTACATGAATCACATGGTTTAGTAGTTTGCAACTTCCATCCCAAATTGGTCTTCATTCTCAGCATTTTTTCTAACCTAAAGATTGACTGATTTCACAGCACACCCATGACCAGTTGGTTGCGATTTAAAACATAAATTGCTAACAAAATCAATATTTACACACCCACAAACATATATTTTGTAGCAGTGAATAAGAACTATAGCATGTCTTCAATATACATATACACTTTCTTATGTTATTCTTCTTCCTAAACTGAATTTGATTATTCTGAGTTATTTCAAGTAACATGATTTCCCATGTAGTGAAATGATTCTAATCTAAAAACAACTTAACCTGTAGAAATGCAAATACAAAATGCAAATATACAAAATTGTACCTCTTTTTCTCCATAGCTTGCCCAGCTTTAATAAAAAACACAGTGTTTCAGCACTGAAGTAGTACAATAATGAGAAGCAGAATGATGAATAAGTTTAAATGAGAAAACCACATTCATTCAGACAATTTACAGCATAGTTCTACACATTGTCAGGCTTTCTTCATAGATATCACAAAAACTAGTAGTTTCCATTACAGATATATCATGGCTATTTTGAAACTTAGATGTTCCAGTGTCTCTCAGAAGACACACTTTAATATTCTAACATGACACCAGAATTAACATTGTTCTAGGTAGAGAAATTAATGGATAAAGGATAATCTTTCATTTTTATTGCAGTTTACTGTACCTTGTGTCCTTTCTTATTAAACTGCTTTGATATTATGGAAAATAGTAATTCAGGATTTAAGAAGTCCAATCATGCAAACCAGTATACTGAACAGATTCTAATGAAAAATCCACTTTCATTCAAACATTCTAAACTGCATTTCTACACATTCTCACAATTTCTTCATAGATAACACAACAAATATTAATTTTCATTATAGTGATATCATTGCTACATTGAAACTTAGATGTTTTAGAGTTTCTCAAAAGACACACTTTGATGTTTTAATATGACAGCAGAAATAACATTGTTCCAGGAGGAGGAAATCATGGAAAAAATTAATCTTTGATTTCCTTAGAAGTTTACTATTACTTGGTTCTTTTCTCCATAACTTGCACTGCTTTAATGGAAAACACTGGGTTTCGGCACTGAAAGTAGTACAATCATTAGAAACAGAATGCTGAACAGGTTACAATGAGAAAACCACATTCATTCAGGCATTCAACACTGTAGTTCTACACATTGTCAGATTTCTTCAGAAATATCACAAAAACTACTAGTTTCCATAATAGAGATATCACAGATACTTTGAAATTTAGGTGTTCCAGTGTTTCTCAGAAGACACAATTTGATGTTCTAAAATGACACCATAATTAACATTGTTCTAGGCACAGAAATTCATGCATAAAGGTTTCCATTGCACTTTACTGTACCTTGAGTACTTTCAGATTAAACAGCATTGATATTATTGAAAACACAGTTTTTTAGGATTTAAGAAGTACATTCATGAAAACCAGTATGCTGAACAGATTCTAATAAGAAATACACATAAACTCAGACTTTCTACACTGCAGTTCTACACATTCTCAGAGTTTATTCATAGATATCAGAACAACTCTTAGTTTTCACTTTAGTGATATCATTCCTGCATTGAAACTTAGATGTGTTGGTATTTCTCAAAAGACACACTTTAATGATCTAATATGACAGAAGAAATAACATTGTTCTGGAGGAGAAAATCATGGAAAATGATCATCTTTGGTTTCCTTAGAAGTTCACTCTGATTTCCTTCTGTTCTCCATAACTTGCCCTGATTTAATGGAAAACACAATGTTTCAACACTGAAATATATAATGATGAGAAGCAGAATGCTGAACAGTTTTCAATGAGAAAACCACTTTCAAACAGACATTCTACACAGTAGCACTACACATTGTTTAGACTTTATTCATTGATTAAAAAAACACTTAGTTTTCATTAGAGAGAGATCTCAGCTATTTTGAAACTTAGATTTTCCACTGTTTCTCTGAAGACACACTTTGATGTTCTAACATGACACCAGAAGTAACATTGTTCTAGGTAGAAAAATTCATGGATAAAATATAATCTTGGTTTCCATTGCACTTCACTCTAGCTTGTGTGCTTTCTGATTAAACTGCATTGATATTATGGAAAACACTGAGATTAAGGATTTAATATGGGCAATCATGAAAACCAGTATGCTGAACAGATTCTAATGAGAAATCGACATTCATTCAGACATTCTACACTGCAGTCCTTCACATTTGCAGACTTTATTCAGATATCACAGAAACTCCTAGTTTTCTTTATGGGGATATCTTAGCTATTGTGAAACTTAGATGTTCCAGTTCCTGTTCTCAGAAGATACTTGGATGTTCTAATATAACATCAGAATTAACATTGTTCTAGGTAGAGAAGTGAATGGATAAAGAATAATCTTTTTTTTTTTTTTTTTTTTGCTTTGCACTTCATTGTAGCTTGTGTGCTATCTAATTGAAATGAATTGACAGTATGGAAAAAACAGTGTTTGAGGATTTCTGAAGTGCAATCATGAAAACCAGTTTGCTGAACTGATTTTAATAAGAAATCCACATTCATTCAGACATTCTACACCATAGTTCTATACATTGTCAGACTTTCTTCATAGACATCACAGAAACTGCTAGCTTCCATTATTGTGATATCTCGTTTATTGTGAAACTTAGATATTCCAGTGTTTCTCAGGAGATATGCTTGGATGTTCTAATATAATATCAAAATTAACATTGTTCTAGGTAGAGAAATAAATGGATAAAGGATGATCTTTGGTTTCTTTTGCACTTCATTGAAGCTTATGTGCATTCTTATCTAACTTCATTGATAGTATGGAAAACACATTGTTTCAGAATTTCTGAATTGCAATCATGAAAACCAGTGTGCTAAAGAAATTCTAATGAGAACTCCACATTCATTCAGACATTCTACACTGTAGTCATACACATTCTTAGAATTTCTTCTTAGGTATCACAAAAAATGCTAGTTTCCAATATAGGGTTATCTGGGCTATTGTCAAACTTAGATGTTGCAGTGTTTCTCAGAAGATACACTTGGATGTCATAATATAACACAAGAATTAACATTGCTGTAGGTAGAGAAATGAATGCCTAAAAGATAATGTTTGGTTTGCTCTTCTTTTCAGAGGAGCTTGTGTGCTATCTTATTAAAATGCATTGATAGTATGGAAAATATGGTATTTCAGGATTTCTAAAGTGCAATCAAGAAAATGAGTATGCTGAACAGATTCTAATGAGGAATTCACACTCATTCAGAAACTGTATTTCTACATGTTGTAAGACTTATTTCATAGATACCACTGAAATTGGTAGTTTCCATTTAAGGGATATCTCGGCTCCTGTGAAAATTAGAGGTTTCAGTGTTTCTCAGAAGATACACTTGGGTGTTCTAATAAAATACCAGAATTAACATTGTTATTGGTAGGGAAATGAATGCATAAAGGATAAACTTTGGTATTCTTTGCATTTCATTGTAGCATTTGTGCTTTGTTATGAAACTGGATTCATAGTATGGAAAACACAGTTTCATAATTTCTGACATACAGTCATTAAAACCAGTATGATGAACAGATACTAATGAAATGACCACATTCATTAAGACATTCTACAACGTAGTTCTACACATTGTCAGAAGTTCTTCATAGATATCACAGAAACTGCTAGTTTCCATTATAGGGATATCTCAGCTATTGCAAAACTTATATGGCCCAGTGTTTCTCAGAAGATACAATGGGATATTCTAATATAACAACAGATTTAACATAGTTCTGGGTAGAGAAAGGAATGGATAATGGATAATTTTTGGTTGGCTTTTCACTTTATTGTATCTTGTGAGCAACCTTATTGAAATGTGAGAACTATAACAGAACTAGCATAGTTCTAACATGAAGAATCACTGGAGAAATGGAAATGGTAGTTTGTATAGAACTTTGCTGTTTCTTTAGAAATCTCTATGTTATGGCATAGGCCAACATAAGAAATACACGGTTTACTTCTTTCAAGTGATACAAATATGAGAAACTGAGGCTTACATTGATTTCAATGACAAATTCAAGCTAATACAAATATTCTACACCAAATTACATTATTTGCATTGAGAACCTTCATACAATTAAAAGAAACACTTACTTTGTTCATTAGTTATGTTTCTGCTTTCTTATACACTAGATACTCCAGAGTTTCTTATAGCACTTTCTAAGGCAATTGTGAACGACAGCAGAACTAGCATAATTCTAACATGTAGAAATCAAAGGAGGTATGTTTCTATAGAACTTTACTGTCTCTTCAAGAATCTCTATGTTATGGCATAGGAATACATAAGAAATAAATGATTTCCTTGTTTCAAGTGTTACAAATATGAGAAACTGAACCTTACATTTATTTTAAAGACATATTCATGCTAATTCAATCATTTTACACCAGATTTCACGATTTGTATTGAGAATCTTAATACAATTCAAAGAAACACTTACTTTATTTATTAGCTCTGTTTCAGCTTCCTTATACACTAGATACTCCAGTGTTTCTTATAGCACTTTCTGATGCATGTGTGAATTATAGCAGAACTAGCACAGTTCTAAGTTGAATAATCACTGGAGAAATGGAAATGCTAAGTTTCTATAGAGCTTTGCTGTTTCCTCAGGAATTTCTATGTTATGGCAAATGTCTACAAAGGAAATTGAGTGTTTCCTTGTTTCAAGTGTTACAAATATGAGGAACTTACCCTTACAATGATTTTAATGACAGATTCAAGTTAATTCAATCATTCTACACCAGATTTTATTATTTGCATTGAGAATCTTCACACAATTCAAAGCAACACTTACTTTTTTTCTTAGCTTTGTTTCTGATTCCTTATAGACTAGATACACCAGTGTTTCTTATAGAACTTTGTTACACATGTGTGAATTATAACAACTAGAACAATTCTAACTTGAAGAATCAATGGAGGAATAGAAGATTTCAAGATGGCGACAGAGTAGAGAGCAGTGCTGATGGTGTTCTCGAGTACCAAAGCAGCTAGAGGACAGGATAAGGAGCGTGAGACGGCTTCAGGACCCTAGGGATTGGAACGGACAGCATCTGGACACAGGGGAACAGAGCCCAGAGGCAGAGGAGGCCAGCAGGACAGTAGCCCTCAGGTCCAGGCTCCATCTGGACCAGTCAGGGATTATTAAGGGTGAACAGCCATCTAAACCCTTTCTTCTTATTATTATTATCATTTTTATTTCTTTTTTCCTTTTGCAATTTTTTTGTTTTGTTTTGTTTTTGTTTGTTTGGTTGGTTGGTTTGGTTTGGTATTTTGTTTTTGTTTTTTTTCTGTATGTTTTTGTTTTTGTTTTTTGTTTTTGTTTTTGTTTCTGCTAAAAGCCCACAGGCCCAGAAGACAACCCGACAGCACAAATAAAGGACACACCAAGAACAGCAAGTGGAGAAAATCTGGGAGACAGCAACATTGAACTCTACAAATATCCTATCACAGAAGGGTGCTCAACTAAGGCAAGGAAGCAAAGCAGGTTAACTCAAGGAAAGAACAAAAATAAATAAATAAAGAGCAAGCAAGAACAGACACCCAAAATGGGGAAAAAAAGAATCAGTCCATCACCAAAAGGAAAGGAAGAATCCCCAGAAAGAACACAAAATGAAACAGAGGCACCTGGAATATCAGATCAGGAATTCAAAAGAATGATGATAGAGAAGCTCAGTGAGCTCAGCCACATTA
>PVIW01009497.1:0-51505 GCA_004026585.1 Noctilio leporinus
GTGAAGGACAAATATCATATGATCTCACCTCTTACGGGACAATAATGAACAAAACTAACAACAAGCAAAACAGAACCAAGTATATGAATACAAGGAATAGGCCTTCAGTGGTCAGGGGAACGGGGTAGGGGGGAGGGAGAGGTAGAGGCAAAGATGGGGAGCAGCTTAGACAAGAACCTAGTATAAAGGAACCATGGACCTGGACAACAGGTGGGATTGACTTTGGGGGGAATGGGTGGGTGGGTGGGGGCAGAGAGGGGAGCAAAAAAGGGATGGATGTAATACAACAACAATAAAATTTAAAAAATAAAATAAAAAAATAAAATAAAATGGTATTAGTTTGTTATTAGTAGCTAATATTTAAATAAGATGCATTAAATTGTTTAACTATGAAATTTTTTGTTGGTTTTGCTCATCAACCTGTGGAGTCATTTTAAGCAAGTCAATCAGTTTTCCAGTAACCAAATAAACCCTTAGAGTCATAGTCTTAAAATTCATTAGAATCATAGACTATTACAAACTTGAAGGATCATCTAAAAGTAGTTCCCAAAAGTGGTCTGGAAACCACTGGTTTCAACTTCCCTTCTCTAAGAAATTTGAAGTTAGTTTCTAGTATTGTTTTAGCCTAATGTGACTATGCTTATGTTTTGATTTTGGGTTAAATGAATAATTCAGTTAGTCTTTAAATAAATTCTAGATAATCCTCACTTGTTTCTCACCAGCAGTAATGTCAAATTAGTCATTCGGAATTAGCCAGATTTTTGGCAGGGAAAAGTAGAAGTGATTTGGATAGAACTGAATCACTCATCAGCGTTTGGGACTTGAGGCCCACAGAGGTCTTCAACCATGACTGAACACAAAATGTGACTGAAAGAAGGGCAATTTTTAAAATTACACTCCCAACTCACCCTATCTAATCTAATTGAATATTAAATTTGCTAAATGCCTTTAAGAAACAGGCTTATGAATATCATATCATTAAACCTTCATATTCTATGGGACAAGTTCCTTCTAGGCAACTTCAATTTGAAGTAACTAGTTATAAAATGTATGCTTATTACGGAATCATAATATTGGGGAAACCCTTAGATTTCATCTATTTAACTTTATTTTTTGAACAAGAGAACAGTGAAAAAATAAAAAAGAGAAAGCTGAGTCTCATAGAGCATGATTGATATTTTTTCAAGGCCACAAATTTCATTACATATTTGTGACAAGAATCCAGACTTTCTGACAACAATGTCTATACTCACTCTCTGTTCAAAAGAGAATTGCTTGCCTTTATTGTTACTACTATACTACTTACTAAAGGATCCATTACATCTGTTGACATTGAATGAACCACCAGTTATTTAAAAGAAATATTTCCAAAAGGTATAAATTTCTATCCTTACAATTTTAGTTTAAATTCTGAGTTTTATTTATTTTTCTTATATATCTGACCTGTCTAGATAACAGAAGTGTGTTTATATTTTTTCTACAACATTATATGTATTTTTGCCACTGATTTCCAATCCATGATTGGAACATACAGAAGAACAGGAACCCATCCTATTGCTTTTATTTAGCCAATTATAACTCCACTCTCCCTTTGTTTATCATCATGATGTACATAATGAGGCACACTTAGTATATTGCTAGTTTCAATGCAATATACTGTCTCTAGTCAAGCTGCTTGGAAACATACTGGGCTGCTGTTCCCTCATCCCCCATTAGACTTCATCTTTCCAGAATTTCTCTGAAGGGCAAGTATTTTATAGTCATCCAAAAATAGTCTTAATAAAAGTTAAACACTTCAACAAGTACCTTGTCCATCAAGTCCCAAAGCATAGATTAAATTGCTTACACATCTTCAATTTCACCAACTTATTTTTACAACTATACTTTTTCAATGTGTTATTGGCCACAAGTCTGAGAACAGCAGGGTTAGGATAGTACATGGTAGAGTTAGCCCATCTGTTCAGGTTCCCATCCAACCATGTTACTTTATGAGCTCTCTCTAGGAGATTTTTGGTTATCCAATTTGTAGTACTCTTTAATATAAACAGCCTGGTATCGCTTGAGAAGCTTAGTGAGCCAAGCCAAATGATATTAAATTACTAGCTGTATGTACAGTTAAATTAGAAATGCTTTAAAATGTATGTATTATATATCCTTTTCACTTGGGACACAGGTAATACATGTTTGCACAAGCAAAATTTGATAATACTATTAAACAAAAAGAAGAAAGGCATAAAAATCACCCATAATTCCCTTTCCCAGAGAAAAATATTGTTAACTTTTTGGTATGTATTCTCCCAGAATGTATCAATTCATATATAAAAACCCTCCACGTAAATTCCAAAAATACTTTTATTTTCTTGTGTTACTCACAATGTAAGGTAAATATTTTCTCCTATAAATACATATTGCTCCCTAAATGTTGACTATGCATATATTATTTATTATTTTTAAACTAATAGTTTCTAGATAGTCTCCAACATTGAAGGCTGAAGTAGCTTGGGATTTACGTTCCTAGCTGATTTTAAACATGAATGAATGGATTGGCATGTGGGTTGCTTAGCACGATAGGTTAGACCAGAGATTCTATACCTTTTTTAACTTTATTTATCTTGGCACACTATGAGTATAAACAGATTGTGTGGTGAAATAAAGACACTCAGGTCATATTGGATTATAAATGCATAAGGCAGATTTTGTCCTTAATTAAGGTCCATTGAAGATGTCTTTACTTATAGTTACAAGATCCTAACTAAAAGTGCATCAAGACACAACACCTTGTAGAATGATAGTTTCCATTTCCTCTTCAGCAAATCTCTTATGCCCAAACCATACAATCATGAAATTAATTCTAAAAATGTAATAAAGGCTTTTTCTTCTGACAAAAAACATTTAATTAGAGCAGCATAGATATAATGCCTCCAGCATCCTAACTCTAATCTCTGCAGTTTTCCATTTTTGATAGAAATTTTGTGCTTATTTCATGGTGACTTCATGAAAAAGTCAACAAAGTTCATGGTCATTTCATGGACTGGAAAAAGATGCACACAACAGTGATTTGATTATTATTTCATAATGAAATCTCAGTTTCCAAAAACTTATCTCTATGTGTCAAGATTGAGGTGGTCTCATCTATTACATCACTGTAAATTTTATTTCCAGGAAAAAGTTTCCAATACAAATGCTTAGAACTAACTACTATCATTCAGCCTTCAGAGACAAAGTACACCCAATTCAAAAGAAATAAAGAAATACTTCCAAGGAGAATGTGATAGAAGAATTGGTATATACTGCCTCTACTACTAATAGGTAAAATCTAAAAATAAACAAAAAACACAAAACTCAACTTATAGATAGAGAAGAGATTTAGAGGTTGCCAGAGGCAGAGGGCAGGGTGGAGTGAAGGAGGTCAAAGGTAAAAAAATATACGTGTAGTTAATAAAATAAACATGTATAAGTACATATATACTTATATATGTAAATGGACAAATATATATACATATATAAGAATATGTATAAGTATATTGCATATATACGTAACTTTTCCTGTGGTATTTCTCTTTCTTTGTCTGACATGTCACATAACACAATGCTCTTGATATCTATCCATGCTATCAAAAATGGCAAGATTTTATTTTTTTACATGTATGTGTTATATGTTTGTGTATATATTTTAATTCAGCTCTTCTTTAGCTGGAGATTTGAAGTAAACTAAATAAGTAATAAAATCAATCAGATAAATATTAAATGTAAAACAACCAACAAGTTATATAAGGAAAGCAGCATGATTACAATAATATATTACTTGGCTCAGTTATAGATAATACCTACCTATTCATACTAAATTTTATGTTGAAACCAACATCATCCCAATAAATTTAACAAAAAAACTAAAATAAATAAATAAATAAATATTGAATATGGAGTTAACCAAAAATCTGGGGTAATGAAATTTAGAAGGTAGCAGGTAAGGTAGCTAAAGTTCTATCTTTAAAGTATAAAGTAAATAGATAATGCCTAAAATAGGAAAATTAAGAAATAAGAATGTAAATGAAAATAGAAATGTGGACTTAACTACCAGGAGAAAGAACTGATAATTTGAAAATAGTTATGTCTGAGGTGAACTCAGGAGTTGTAAGGTAGGCATATGCTGTTTGTTGCTCTTTGATTTTTATAATAGATTTATATATTATCATAATGAGAAATAAAAAATAAATGTCAAGAGTAAGATGTAACCATAAATTCTTCTATTATCTCAGTTTAGTTTCCATGTAAGTGGGAAATTACCTTGAGACAATCAGGATTGAGTGCCCAGAAAAAGGAGCTCAGTTAAATGAACTGACCTCAGTCCCTTAAGTTAGCTCCTTGGGCGACAAAGGGAGACCCATGAAGTCAACTAACAAATCCAACAAATCCTGGCCTGTATCCAATAGATGCAAGTAGCACCTACTACCTGTGACAACCTAAAATGTCTCAAAAAAAAATTGCCAGATGCTCCCTGGGGAGTAAAATCACTCCTGGTTGGAAACCGTCAATATATAGGTACTATCAGCTTATTTTGTTTTTTTCTGAACAGGAAACAGGTACAGCTTGGCCTAAAAACTTTCTTTTTAAAATTATTGTATTTCCATCACCATTTCCCCCCCTTCCACCTCCACCCAACCCTCTGCCACCCAAAATCACCACACTGCTGTCCATATCCATGAGTTCTTTCTCTCTTTCTTTTTTTAATTTGTTTATTTTTAGAGAGAGGAAAAGGGAGAGAAAAAAAGAGGAAAAGAAACATCAATGTGAGGGTGCCTCTTCAGCACCCACAACTGGGGACCTGGCCCACAACCCAGGCATGGGCCCTGACTGGGAATCAGACTCGCAACCCTTTGGTTTGCAGGCTGGTGCTAAATCCACTAAACCATACCAGCCAGGGGCTTGCTTGCTGTTCTCCTTTCTCTTTCTGTCTCTCTGTCTCTCTGTTTCTCCCTCTCTCTCGGTCTCTCTCTCTGTCTCTCTGTCTCTCTCTGTCTCTCTATCTCTCTCTCTTTTAGCTCAGTCCCTCAACTGCCCCCCCCCCCTTCCTCACCTTCCTTCTCCAGAGATGCCAGCCTGCTATCTATGAGTCGGTTTCTATTTTGTTAGTTCAGTTTGTTCATTGGATTCCACATGTAAATGTTAATCATATCACAGTTATCTTTCTCTGACTGGCATAATGTTCTCCGGATCTATCCATACTGTTGCAAAGAGTAAATTTTTAAAATATTTTACTGCCAAGTCAAAACTATCAATTACATATCACTCTGATTGTTCTTTGATTTAGAAGCAGATTTTTAAAAAGGTTTTATTTATTTTCAGAGAGAGGAAAAGGGAGAAAGAGAGAGCAACATCAATGTGTGGTTGCCTCTTTAGGGCCCCCAACTGGGACCTGGCCTAGAACAAACGCATGTTCCCTGACCAGGAATTGAACAGCAACCCTTTGGATTGAAGACTGGCACTCAATCCACTGAGCCACACCAGCCAGAGCTAGAGGCAGATTTTCTGAAGTTTTGCATTCAATCACATCACATATGTTTACTGAGCATCTACTATGTAATAGCATTTCTGAGACCCTGAGATATAATAATAAACAAGCAGAAACTCTTGTCCCTTTTCATAGAGCTCATACTCTTACTGCAGAGATAAAGAGTAAACAAATAATAACACAAATATCTAAGTTAAAATTGCAGTCAGTTTTATAGAAAAAAATGACAGTATTTTGAAAGGACATTAGCAGAGCATCTGATATACACTGGAGATCAAGAAAAGTAAAGGACATTTAGTTGATAGTTTTAAAATGTGAGGGATAAATTATGAGAGAAAAGATGAAGGAAGAAATGGTGTATCAGGAAAAGGAAACTGCATGTGCAAAAATAGTGAGATAGAAATAAAAGTGGTAAATTTGGGAAACCGAAATTTCTGTGTGATGAATGCAGAAAGCAAGAATGGACAAGGATCAAGATGAAGCTACATTGGTATCAGACTATATTCAGTTTTAAAGGTAGTATTACAGATCTTTTTCTTTATTTTAAGAGTAATGAGATTTCATTGAAAGGTTTCAGTTCAACAAATTGTTGACAGATACAATAAGACTTAAATTTTTAAAATATCACTCTTGCTTCAGGACTGAAAACAGATTTGAGAGAGCAAAAGTACATTCAGAATGAGTTACGAGATCTTCAGTGGTACAGGTGAGAGGATATGGTAGCCTAAACGCTTGCTACAGGGAGATGGAGAGAGAAATCCAAAGAATTTTTAGGCAGTAAAACTGACAATATTTTTAATAATGACACCCAATCTTTTGTTTTGCTGAGCTATGCACGTTAAGTTCGAATGTGATGTGCTCAGTGAAGCAAGCCCAGTACTCTATTATCCCAGACACAGCTATATCCAAGAGAGGCCCTACATTGGCTTAAGTTTTTGTTGAGAGTGTCATTGAAACCATTTTATAATTTAAGAGGAACTTACAACGATGAAAGCCAGGAGAATTTAAATTCATGTCAGTGGTTATTCTGAGGTATCATATTTTAAGAATGACTACTGATCAACCAGTGAGTGTTTAAAAGATTTTATTTATTTATTTTTAGAGAGGGGGGATAGGAGGGGAAAAAAGAGGAAGAGTAACATCAATCAGTCCCCCTCTGTATGTGCCCCAAAATGCACCCACAACCCAGGCATGATGCTCAACCAACATAGTCAGGGTGACCAATAAATGTTTAAAATTCATGCTCTAGTGAGTGAAACCCTTCAGAGTTTCTGTCATATCATTACCAGGAGCACTGCTGGTTTGTGAGAAAAATTTTTACACCCTTTGTAAATGGTAATTTGACCATATGCACCATAAAATTAAAATTTTCATATCTTGGACCCATTAAGCTACCTTGTAGGTATTTAATTTAAAGAAGTGGGGTATGGGTAAAAAAGTGTCAGCAAAGTGTATGTTTCTAAGAAAATTATAAATGATAATAAAATTATAGAAGAAATCATTTTGTAAGCAATGGTCCCAGCTGCAGCAACAACCTTCAGATCCTGAAATA
This sequence comes from Noctilio leporinus, assembly GCA_004026585.1. Taxonomy (NCBI): domain Eukaryota; kingdom Metazoa; phylum Chordata; class Mammalia; order Chiroptera; family Noctilionidae; genus Noctilio; species Noctilio leporinus. The sequence continues at coordinate 7,065 of PVIW01009497.1, forward strand.
CTGAATGAAACCTTTTTCCAGCTAGAACCAGGAGTAAGGTGAACCTACTCTGCGGAGTATCAGCTTGTCTTTCAGATTATTTTTAATCTAAGTGAATTTTAAAGTGCTGCTTGGAGTGACTTAGCCAAAATTTATAATCTACAAGTAAGCATATAGCCAAGTTAGGTTTTCCTAAAGCCTCAAATACTACTCCAACTTTTAAATTTTATTTTTGTGAAGGAAACCCCAGTTGGCTTTTCCAGTTTCTCTCTCCATTGCCAGTACCTCTAATCTTGGGGAAAATTCCACAGCATTTCAGAAGTGTATATAGGGTCTGGCAGAAACTTATGACCATAGTTGCTCAAAAATAAAAGGGGATAAATATAATTTATCTTTGATTTCCAATATCCTTATTTTTAAAGTCTTTCCTCCTTAGTGGGGCCAATGCTTCATAATCTTTCTTTCCACCATTATCAACTAAAATCAGTAAAATATCTGAAACTTCTTTTCTCATGCCATATCATATTCATCCTCCCAAGTAACATACATATTTTAACAAAGATCAAATTTATAACTGTAAGTGCTTAATATAAAATTAGAAAAAACAACACATTTTTCCTAGTGACTATTTCAGAAATATTTATTCACCAATTCCCTTTTCTCAATGGCCTTTCATTGTTCTTCTGAGATAAAAATTTTAAATAATTTTGGGTAAAATTAACATTGCATAGGGTGTCTTGCAATATTCAAAGTTGAAGGTGTACAAAATAAATAAAACAGTATTGTCCCAATTATTTTCTCAGAGAATTCTTTTCTTGTGCCTACTTCTATCCAAAGCATATCAAAATTTATTTGTTTATCTAGTTTTCACATAAATTAGCTTCACAAAAGCTAAAATTCAAGGGATAATTTTAAAGACATATGACTTTGGATGACTATCCCTATTTTAGTCTTTCTTGGGAAATTATTAATAAGAGCAATAATGCAGAATAATTAGAAAATGTCATTATTAGATAAATACCCAGATAATAGTACTGATGAGTCATAAGATTATCCAACAAGTTTGCCTATTGATGGATATCAACATGGATAAATGATATCTGAAATTCCCTAGAGGATCCAAGTGTACAAAATTAAATAATGGGAAGAAATATCATATTTCTGGCAACACAGCTGTTACAAAACAGCCAATTTTGCAAAATTAAACAATGAATAAGATCAAGTAAAAGTGAACTTTTACACCAATTAAAACAGATTCCAGACACTCCATTCACTTTATCCTATTATATATGGTAGAAATCTTATGATGCGAAGTGGCAGAAAGCCTAACTCAAACCCAGTTCATTAATAATTAAGACAACAAGTAAACTGAAAGAACCAGAGTGGGTTCTAGGCCTGGTAGTTTCCTAGACTTCATCAGCCAGATTTCACCAAGGTTCTGTATTTATTGGCTACTATGTGGTATTTAAAAATTAAAATAAAAGCCTCTCTTCCTTTGTATTTTTCTTAAGAAGGAGAAAACTCCTTTCTAAAAAGTTCTCAACAAGCTTCACTTTTGCCTATATCACTGCCCTCAAATGAATCAGATATAAAAATAGCAAAAGAGGAGGAATCAAGATGGTGGAGGAGTAAGTGGAGCTATACCAATTTCCTCTCAACACCAATCTGAAATTACAACTTAATTAGGAAGAAATCATCCAGAATAAGCAACAGAACACCAGCTGAGAGAAGCCTTATAGCCATGGACTGATTCATCACAACGTGACTGGTAGGAAGTGTGGAGAATGCGAGAGGGCTGGCTGGGCCCCCACCAGCGGTGGCTGAAGGGACTAGAGCTAGGGGTTCAACCTGTGAGGGTGAGTTCTAAACCCCAGCTGGGCTTTCCAGCCTATAGCAACATAAACAGCAACCAGCTTTGAAAAGCAAAAGCCTCCAGTTTTAGCCAGCTTGAAAGAGACAGCTATAGACACACTTCTTAAGGGGACCATGCACAAAAATACATTGGCACCCACTCACCCTGGTCTCTGGCAGAGAGGGGGCAGAGTGCACAAAAGATGGTTAAGGAGAGATTGGGGTGATGGCTTTGAAGAGAGAAATGAGGGAGCAGCTGAATAGGTCCATGTGCTGACCCATCCCCCATAGAGCAGTCAGACCACTCTTCTCCGAGTGGCAGTTCCCTGAGGGGAAGCCATAGCCCTGCCCACAGGAATTAATCTGCCCCATCCAGTGGTGCCTAAATCTGACTGCTGATTACAGGGTGATTGAATTAATAACTCAAAGAGACAGACAAAGAGAGTGGCTCTCAGGTGGTCTCCAGTAGGCTGACTAGGCCCAGACTGGGACATGAGATGATATCACCAGGGGCGGATCTAGAAAGTAAAGAAAGTGCACCTCTACAGAACAGAATGTCACACCATGAAGATAGGAACTCAAAACAGACCAATCTAAGAAACAAAAACAGACAAGAAAAGTCAACTAAAATGGAGAAACAAAAACACAAGCTCCCATCAAAAAGAAAGGAGGAATCTCCAAAAGGAGTTCTAGATGAAATAGAAGCAAGCAAACTATCAGATAAAGAATTCAAAATGATGATGATAGATAAGCTCAATGAGCTTAGTGAGCTCAAAGAAAACTACAAACGACTCCAGGGGAACTACAAAGAACTCCAGGGAAGCTACAAGGAACTTACTGAGAACTATACCAGCATTAAAAAGGACATTAGAGTGGCACAGTGGATAAGGCACCAGTCTGTGAACCCAAAGGTTGCTGGTTTGATTCCCAGTCAGGGCACACATAACCAGGTTGCAAGCTAGGTCTCCAGCCAGGTCCGTAGCTGGAGGCAGGTGAAAGGCAACCATACACTGATGTCTCTCTTCCCCTTTGCCTTACTCCCTTCCCCTCTCTCTGAAAGTAATAAATGAAATATTTTTTAAAAATAAAAAATTTAAAGAAAAAAAGGACATAGAAACTACCAATAAGAACCAGGAGGAAATGAAGAATACAATTTCCAAATTGAAAAACATGGTAAAAGGAATCAAAAGCAGGCTAGAGAAAGCAGAGGATCAGATCAGCAAGTTGGAAGACAACATAGAAAAAATTTTCCAAACAGTACAACAGAATAAAAAAAGACTAAAAAAGAATTAAGAAATTTTAAGAGAGCTGCAGGACAACATGAAATTTAATAATATCTGCATCATAGAGATACCAGAAGGAGAGGAAAATGAGCAAAGGATAGAAAACCTGTTTGAAAAAGTAATGACAGAAAACTTCCCTAACTTGAGCAGAGAAAAAGTCATGCAAGTGCAGGAAGCACAGAGGGTCCCAATGAATATGAACCCAAACAGGCCCACTTCAAAACACATCATAATTAATAAGGCCAATTTCAAAGACAAAGAGAGAATCCTAAAAGCATCAAGAGAGAAACAGCCAATAACATATAAGGGGGCTCCGATAAGAAATGAGTTCTCAACAGAAACACTACAGGCCAGACAGAATGGCAAAAAATATTCCAAGCAATGAAAAACAAGGCCTCCAAACACAACTACTCTATTCAGCAAGGCTCTCATTCAAAATGAAAGGTGAAATAAGGATTTTCCTAGACAAAAAGTGCTAAAAGAATACATCTCCATCAAACCAACATTGCAAAAGATGCTAAAGAAGATGCTTTAAGAAGATGAAGAAACAGAGACAGATGGATGAGAACACAGGTACAAAAGGGGGAAAATGACAATGAATAAGTACCTATCAATAATAACCTTAAATGATAAAGGATTAAATGCACAATCAAAAGACATAGAGTAAGAACCAACTTTAACTTATGAATGCTTTCAAATAATCTTGTTATAAGTATATCTTACTAAATAATGTATAGTTTTGCCTTTTTGCTGTATCTGCATTACTTCAGGATAAGGTTTCTTAGATTGGAATTATTTTCTAAATTGGCAAAATCAAGTTACTTGCAATAACCTAGAAAAATCTAATGCAGTTAAGGAAAAATAGTACAAAAATGTGTATGTGTATTACATAGATATATGCTATCTTTCTTATTCATTGTTACAAAATGTGTGCTTATTTGTGGGTTTATAATATATAGATGTCATTAGCAATTTATGTTTTAAATATCAACCAACTGGTAGTTGGTGTGTTGAGAAATTAGTCAATCTTTAGGTTAGAATAGGCACTGTGAGTGAAGACTAAGTTAGGACAGAGGTTAATAACTACCAAACTATATGATTCATGTACATAGGCAATGTATATTCTCATATTAGGATTTAAATTAGATGAGGTTCCTTCCAAACAGGTAGTGAAAATAGACATTTCTAGCAATGAAGGCCCCCAAACTGAGGATGCTTAGGAAAAGGTATTAATGATATAGTAAACTTCATATTCAAATGTGAACGTACCTCATCTCTACCTCAACAAACTCAAGTAGTTCAGTGGTTAGTTTAGGACCACATGGGAAGTGAACCACAAGTTCAAACAATAGCTAGAATACTATTCTACAAAATTATTTAAATACTAGTTTTTTTAACCTCAAATTAGTAGATATAATTTCTACTCTGTGGGGACCAGCTGAGCACTACAGGTGCCATTATTTCTGAAGGCTTCAATGAGTGAAACATGTAGAGGAGAAACAGAGGGTATTGAGGAAAATGGGACCTCTGCATGGGGGAAAAATCAATCTACTATCTAAGATGGAAAACTCCAAAAAGAATAAGTTGTAGTTCCAGTAGCTTAAAATAAAGTTGATTTGTATTATTGGAAGGAGTGGAATCTGACTCAGAAACCAAATTCATTTTTTACTGTGGGTTTGACATTGTCTCTAGGACAGCTTTCACAAAAGTCATTTTGCAGTACACCATTTCTGTGATAATATTTCACAAAAAATATTCCAATGTAAAATAAGTATTAAATAAAAAAAAAGAAAAGTGCTTAATTTACTACAATATATCTAAAATATTATCATTTAACATGTAATAATTATATAAGCTATTGACATTTTAAATTTTTTGTATTAACTCTTCAAAATCTAGTATGTACTTTAAATATTTGTTAAAATATGTATTTGTGTAAATGTATTTGTACATGTGTTTGGTAACAGTGCAATCGATATTACTTAAAACAGTAATTCTTTAAACAAATGAATTAACATAAGCATTATGTAATAATGAAAATGAAACTTTGTATTAATATGACTTGAGAGGCTGATGGTTAGAAGGCAGTAATTTAATGGTGAATTGTATGGATGTGAAAGAAAAAAACAGTACACATTGGTGGTTACAGAATGGACATGGGGATGTTAAGAAAAATAAAGGAAATGGAGAAGCCAAAGAATTTATATGCATGACACATGGACATGAACCAAGGGGACATTGCCAGAGGGAAAGGGGATACTGGATGCAGAGGGTAAAAGGGGGAAAAATTGGTACAACTGTAATAGCAAAATCAATAAAATATATTTAAAAAATAAAATACTATATAATTTCACTTTAAAAAATAACAAAAGAAGAAGCATATGAATATTTTAGTTGAGGGACTTATATCATTAAGATATTTTATTTTTATAACAAGAGCCATGGAGAAAATACTAAATTCTATAAAATGTACTCTATGTAAGAAGACAGGGTAGCATGAATTAAGTTTTAGGAATGTTTCCCCAAAAAGTGACTGAAAAATAACTTGAAACTTAAAGAGAAAGCTTTTTTGAGTACTTGGCAATATATGTTTATGGAGTATGTAAATTATTTCAATTTCTGATCATAGCAGATAAATAATGTAATGGAGATTTATATAAAGATAAGTTTTACATATATTCTTCAAAATCAATTACATGGACAACCTCAAATGTGTTAATTTTCATCACCTTAGCAGAATGGCTATTTAAAATAATTCACAAATAAGATCAAGATGGAGGCTTTTTAAATTAAGAAACACAGAGAGCTATAAAAAGTGCAAGTCAAAAAGCGTCTCTTTAAAATTATGTATGAAAACTGATATATTACTGTTGTTTGTGCTTTACCTTTGGAAAGGGAAAACCCTAGTTCCTACTCCTTTGTTTCTCCTTTACTCTCCCACTACTACTACATTCACAGCACTTCTGACATGAGATGCATTAGGGTTAGGCCTCACAAAAAGCAATTTTCTGTAACACCCACTTGGGTGTCCTAAAACTTAATTCAATTCTGACACTGTCTACTTGGATTATAACATCAGATCACACAGATTGAGGGCTCAGTCCCAGGAGACTTTCCCCTATTTCCGAGTGCCAATTTCATGTAGTAGATTTCCAACTTACTGACAACTTTTGTCCAGCCTGGCTACGAATCTGAGGTTCCCATGACTTCCGCTTTGGATTTGTTCATTTGCTAGAACAACTCACAGAACCCAGAGAAACATTTATGTTCACTAGTTTATTAAAGGATATGACAAAAAATACACATGAAGTAATACATAAGGCAAAGCCCAGGAGGTTCCAGAGCATAGGAATTTCTGTTCCTGTGTAATTGCGGTTCATCACCCTTCCATTATGTGCACGTATTCACCCACTTGAAAGCTCCCTGAACCTCATGCTACTGGAATTTGTATAGAGGCTCCATTGAATAGGCATGATCAATCATTAACTCCATTTCCAACCCTTCTCTCTTCTCTGAAGAATGGGGGATGGGGTGGAAATGACAAGCTTCTAATTATAACTTGGTCTTTCTGATAACCAACCCCCATGCAGGAGCCCACCAAGGGATTCCACCCAGAATCACCTCACTAGAACAAAAGATGTTCCTTCTGTTTTTATTACTTACAATTTTACAAGGGTTTTAGGAATTCTGTCTCAGTAACTGGGGGCAGAAACTATCATACACACACACACACACACACACATCAATATAATCAATGCCAATATAATTAAAACAGTTTGGGCAGCTGATACTTTTGGGACATAAATAAATATATAGATAGGTAGATACAGATATAATTTTATTAATTTTATTATTATTAATGTTACAGCTTTCTTTAGTTTTGTATGTCTCCAAAACTTGCAAAAATATCTAAAAGAGGGAGAGAGTGTGTGAGAAATAAACCTGAACAAATTAGGTATTTAAAAATCAGGGACTATAAATCTAAGATAAGGGTAGAAAGAGTTTACCGGAGAGGAACATATTTGAAGGTGGTGGCAATGGGTGGGAGGGTCAAAATATATGTAACTGCCTCTTTTACATAAAATGACATCTTTGCCATTTACTAAAATCTAAATATGTGCCTGAAACTGTGCTAAAGGATTTAAATGCATTATCTCTTGTAGCCCTCACACTAACGGGTATTCTCATTTTTATAGCTGATAAATCTGAAGCTCAGAGAAGTTTATAATTTTATGAATTTTGCAAAACTAGCTAGCAGTGAAACTGGATTGTAGCCAAATTCTACCTTATTCCAGGGCCTGTTCTCATCTATCTCATTACACTGCGGAAACATTGGCAGTAATAAGAAGTAACCTTATGACGAATACTTACTTTCTTAGTATTATCTGTTAAAGCTAAAGTGCATCATCTGAAACATGGAAAAATTTCAAATATTATCATCAGGAGCTCCCTTAGAGTCCAGTCTTACAAAAAATTAAATTATGATGGCAGACATAGCATAGGTAGAAAATTATTAACAATAGTCTCTGTAAAGAATTCTTCCCTGGGAAATGAATAAATCATCCAAAAGATGGAAATCTAAAGAATCTACCAGGCAGATCCTAGAAAGAGGTCTCTTGACATCATCTTTTTCTGCCTAGACATTCAGCATATACACAGGCCAGTCATGGCCTTACCCTGCAAATGCTACACCTGGAGGCTTACTGTCCTGTCTCAGTTGGCTCATGCGATTGTAACACATAATACCATCAATTGGGTGACTTAAGCAACATAAATTTATTTCTCATGGTTCTGGAGGCTGGGAAGGCTAAAATCAAGACATCAGCAAGATAGGTTTCATTCTGAGGCCTCTTTCATGTGTTCACATGACCTCTTCTTTCTACATGCAAAGAGAGAAATGTCTCTTCTTGTTTTCTTAAATCATAAATCCTACCAAATTAAGGCTTCATTGTTATAACTTTATTTAACTTTATTTACCTTCTAATGACCCTATCTACAAATTCAGGCACCATGGGGGTTAGGGTTTCAACATACAAAGGGTGGGGTACAATTCAGTCCATAGCAGCCTCAAAATTTATTTACGCAGGCATACTGATTTCTATTAATATGACCATGTGAGAAGGAGAACTGCCATGCAAGACTTTATAGAGGAATCTAATAAATAATTAACTCTGTAGTTCCAGTTTGCCAAATAACATACCATATTCACAGGTTCCAGAAGTTAGGAAGTGAACATGTTTGGGGGGTGGGGGGAATTATTCTGCCTTCCACGGGAGTTAAATTCAAGTGAAGAATTCATGAAAGTTCAAACAATCATATTGTGATTACCCTCAGTCATAGGCCCATACCCACTCTTCTGAATAGTTAATGGAAGTTAAACATGATATAACCCTGCTTAGAACTAAAGAGGAAGAATCTAATTGAATGCATGTAAAAAATGAAGGGATTCCAAGAAAATTACACAAGTTATGTTGAACAAAAATCAAACCCAAAAAGATGAGAAGCAGGCAAAAATCAACATGAAGGCTCTGGAAATAATTGGAAAAAAATAAAGACATTATTAATACTGCGCTCAAAAGGATTTGAAAGAGCAGAAGGAAAGAGAGAAATTTCTCCAGAAACAAAAGTACACTTTAAAGAGAATCTATTTTTTCCTTTGTTCTCAATAAATTTTAAAATATAAAATAAAAGATGACAGATGAGATAAGAAGGCAAACTGAGATGAAAGCGAGCTTGATGTAGTGGAGCCAGGAATTTTTTTAAAAAGTAAAATGGTTGAGATATAAAATGTTTCAAATAAGTTAACCGTACTGCCCCAAATATCAAAAGTACTAGTAACAGTACTGAAAAAATGTTTCTGCTCTTTGGAATAATCAAAACTTTTCCCATTATGCATATGAATAGGACAAATTCTAATGAAAAGCATAAACCTCTTCCCAAGAAAGGCCTCTATAGCACTTATAATTTTGAACTTTTGAATAAAATTTTGCTTATGGATTCTTAATTTGTTGTGTAAATGAAGTTGTCCTTATCTCTCTATCTAGGATCTGATTCTAGATGAAGTAGGAGCTAAAGCTTAGAGTAGTAAGTAACTGTTGACTTTGTCCACATAGAAGCTCTAATTTTCCTCTCATTTTATGTTGTTTTCTCTGTAACAGTCAATTATAATGTTTCTCCACCCTATCCTGGGGGATTAACATGGGGCTTCTGCTGGACCAATCATAGTGCTCCAGCACACTAGGAAAATGACTGGTTCAAAGTGATCATGTCAATCTAGTTCTGTGGGTCTTGGATAGACTAGCAACAGAAGTTTGTTTTCCTCTGCCAGTGCTAGGGTGTGATAACATGAATCTTGCTCAGAGACTAAACACCCTGTTGTTTTGTAAAGGGTATGCAAATGTAGCCAAGGAATCACAAGAGAAGCCTGTCAAGCTAGTTACACTAGTCATGGACCATCTTTTAAATTGTCTTAGGTTTTTCTAAGTCTGCTTCCTGTCACTCACAATAATTAAGTCATATATACTTATGTGGGTTTTTCTCAATTCAGTTTACATTGTAAAATTAATAAAAATTCCTCTCCTATTCTGACATTAGTTTGGCAGTTGGTTTGAATTTTCTTTTTGTGATAATTATTGATAGTATTTACTTTCTTCTCTATCTTTATAGTTATTTTATCAAGAGACTAGGAGTTAAATGGAAGAGTGCTGGCCTGAAGGCATTTTCATCTGGAAGTTCCCTATTTTATGGTTGCTTTTTATGTACATTTTTAGGTATTTAGTAATCTTTATTATGGAGAGAGTAGAAGAGGGTGTTGATTCAGAAAAGTATCATCAATTAATGTTATGATCATTATTAAAAGGTTATTAAGGTCACCTGCACAATGTCAACATTTTTCACAGATTACTTACTAATTACAAAGTAGATAATGACCTTACATGATGGGAGACCCACTTTCCACTCTTCTAACTAAATAACAACACTTGGCATCATTAATAACGGGATAACCTGATATTATGTGACTCTTGTTGTAATGAAATATGAAATGGGCATCATCTATAAAATATTTCTGGCTGAAATATTTAACTTGAATATAAGCAAGCCTCTAAATTTAATTTTGACTTCACAGAGAAAAATATAATTGAACAAATCCAGAAGTGGAACATTCTATAAGAAAATCAGCCTGGTCTCATTAAAAGTCAACATCAAATAAAACGAAAACCTACTGAATTGACAGAAAATGTTTTCAACTAATATTTCTAATAAGGGATTAACATCTAAAATATATAAGGAACTCATACAACTCAATACAAAAACAGACAAATAAACTGATTTAAAAATGTACAGAGGACCTAAATAGACATTTCCCCAAAGAAGACATGGAGAAGGCCAATGAACACATGAAAAGATGCCCAGTATTACTATGTCAGGAAAAAACAAATCAAGACCAAAATGAGATATCACCTCACACATGGCAAAATGGGGCTTGTCAAAAAGTCAACAAATAACATGCATTGGATAGGTTGTGATGACAGGGAAACCCTCATGCACTGTTGGAAAATTGTAAATTAGTGCAGTTACTATGCAGGACAGTATGTAGATTCCTCAAAAAAAAGTAAAATTAAAAAGTAACAAAAAAAACTAGTATTCAACTCAGCAATTCTAGATATTATCTGAAAAAAACAAGACACTAATTCAAAAAGATATATGTACCCTTATACTTATTGCAGCATTATTTATAATAGCCAAGATAAGGAAGTGACTGAGGTGTCCATTGATGGATGCATAGATTGGAAGATGCAAGCTAGATAGATTGATAGATAATATAGATAGATATAGATATACACACACACATATGTCTGTACAGAAGGTATTCAGCTATGTAATATAAAAAATAGTGGCATTTATTTACTAAAGAAGGTATAAAATACAAGAAACATTGTACATAGGACAATAATGCTTCAGTCCTCTTCAAAGTAGACACTTGGGACCTCACACATTTCTCCCAATTGCCATCATCAGCTGCCCTATCATATTTTACTGAATTTCATTTGACAGCCCCAAATTTCTTCCCTTTCAAAGGTGATTTTAGTTTGGGGAAAAGCCAGCATTACAGGGTGCCAAATCTGGGCTGAAGGAGGACCAGAGTCACCTGCGTGATTTGATGTTTCACAAAAAAACTCTGCATGAGACCTGATACATGAGCAGCAGTGTTTTCATGATGAAGCTGCCAATTGCCAGTTGCCCATAGCTGCAGCCTTCTGAATCATTCGAATAGTTTCTGCAGAAGAATGTTCAAGCTTAATGCAATATTTGATACAGATTTGTTACTCTACTAGCTCAGTCATTTTAAATGCTACAGCAACACAGTACACATGCTTACACAGTGGCATCTACCACTCCCACTGTCTGGTACAGTAAAGTCATCATTGTTCACACATGCATACTCCAGTCCACTCTCCTTGGCTGCCAGGTTACATCGATGTCGCACAAACCATTCTTGTTATATTAACAATAATTGGACTTTTTCTGGACAGGCCTTATAGATGATGGAATATTACCCAGAAGTAAGACAAATAAAATATTGACATTTGCAACAACATGAATGGACCCAGAAGTTATTATGCTAAGTGAAAGAAGTTAAGCAAAAAAAAGACAAATATCATATGGTTTTATTTATATGTGGACCCCAATAAAACAAGACAAACTAAACTAAACCAAAACAGACTCAGATCTAGAGAACAACTGATGTTTGTCAGAGGATGGCAGGGGCAGGGGAGGTTGGTGAGATGGGTAAAATAGATGAATGAAGAAGAATGAGAAGTATAAACTTCAAGTTTTAAAGTAAATAAACTATGGACATGTAGTATACAGAACAGGGAATATAGTAAATAATACCATAATAACTTTGAATGGCGACAGGTAGTTACTAGATTTATTATGGTGGTCACATCATAAGGTATATAAATGTCAACTTACTATGTTGTACACCTGAAACTAATAGGTATTATATGCCAACTATACTTTAATAAAAAAAGAACTCAACAACATTTTTTAAAAGGTAGCAAAATGTAAAGAGATAAAATTCAAATTGAATGCTTAAATTTTAATACTGGTTTCCAAAAAAATTATTAAAATAGTCTAGCCACAAATGTGCATATTTAAATGAAAACTAAATAAAAATAGATCATATTAGAGAAACTTATTAAAAATTAAAAATTTATTTTGAGTATAGAGAGGGAGAGGATAGTTATAACTAGGACAAGAACATCTGATTAGGCCTTAATCTTAAATATTGAGCAGTATTTTGATAAATATTTTTAAATAAAAAATTATTTTATGAGTATATTGAGAAGGAAACTCAGTAGCAATTGAAAGGAAGAAAGATCAATGTTAGTACTGATATCTACTCTATTATATTGATTAAGCTAAAAAAAAGTTTTCAAGCTTGAAATAGATTCACAGAATCATTAAGTAGAGGTGGAAGTGATGACAGAGCCCATTCAGTCCAATACACACATTTTATTGATATGAAAACTGAGGTGCATAGCAGCACTATTCACAACAGCCTAAAGGTAAAAACAGCCCAAATGTCCTTCAATAAATTGAAGTATAAACATACAATGAAGTATTTATTTAGCCACAAAAAGGAAAAAGCTCTGAAACATATTTTAATATGGATGAAGCTACATGGATAAAAACATTATGCCCAGTGAAAGAAGCCAGACACAAAAGATCACATATTGTATGATTCCATCTGTATGAAATACTCAGAATAAGTCAATCTAGCAACAGAAAGATTTATAGTTGTCAAGGGTGGAGGAGAGGAAGGACTGGGGGATAACTGTTTAATGAGTACAGACTACTTGGGATGATCAAAATGTTTTGGAACTAAATAGATGTGGTGGCTATACAAGATGGTGAATGTAGTAAATACCACTGAATTGTTGACCTTAAAATAGTTAATTTTAGGTTAGTAATTTTTACCCCAATTAAACAAACAAAAGAAACCAAGTTGCAGTGACTTGTCTGAATGCAGGTTTAGTTACTAACAAATCTATGAATGGAAACTGGATCACCTCACTCCCAATACATCCTGTAGCAAAGAAAGCCCTGATTACCTGGCTAACCAGGTGAGACTTGATCTGGTAGGAAATAGGATGCCAATTCTATTCAAGCAAGTGGAGACATTTTATGATTGACTGTTTATATAACCTTGTTTCACTATACTTAACCCTTGTACAATGCAGGGATTAGAGCACCAGAACTCTAATGACCCCTCCATAACCCCCAACGTGGTTGAAAACCTGGTAATGATTTAAATTTGCTCTTCAGTGCCATTTGCAATTTCCAAACTATAAGTCGAAAATACTGCCTTTGAACCTCTGTCAGTTAAACCTGCTGATGTGAAACTCAGGAATATGGAGAACAACAGTACATTTATTGAAAAAAATGTGGATATAAGTGGACCCACACAGTTCAATCCTACTTATATGTGCCCCCTTAGCAATGTATGGTAATTTGTTGCTTATACTTTTATTTATAAATATAGATAATATAACATCATGTAGGTATATACAATATAGCATATTTGTATGAAATATACATATGTAATGTATATATTATATTTAATGTGCATATATGCATATACTATGTAATATATGATACAATTTATATAGCATGTAGTATACAATATATAATGTAGATGTTTTGGAACCAGAGAATATTTTTATCACACTATATATTACAGTAGGATGCTATACATATATGATATCCTACTGTACTATTCTCCTGCAACTTGATTTTTGAAAAGTTAACATTATGCTTTTAAAACTAATTCTTATTTGTATACATGCTATGACTTATTTATTTTTACTGTGCTAACCATTTCCTTATATAAACAAACTACAGGGAGCTTCAACTGTATTTTACTTGTCAAGCTGTGTGCATGTACATAGATGTTATTTATTTCATTCATTACACCTCTTTGTAAGTGATAAATATTTTCTAATAAGCCAAAGGAAAAAAATAGATTATCCAATATCAGATTTCATCGAGACAAAATCACATACTGTGCAACCTTGTAGGGTCACCTCAGATTTCTTTATTTTATCTCAGGGGATATTCCATTAAAACATTCATGTACACTCCTGACATCCTTGCTGTTGAGATGATGGTGAGGTTTGATCTCAGATAGCAGAAGCAGGGAAAAGTTAAGAAGACAAGGTAAATAGAACTGAAAATAAAGCAGGTATTGTCAAATGCCTACCTCTGAATCCTACATAAAACTAAATATTGTTTTATCAATAAATGGTTTGTTTAGTTTAGATAAACTTTAGTTTCATATATGTTTGGCCATAAGAAAAATACTTAGTTTTGTTAAATTTATATTTATTGGTAATTTCTTAAGAGATATGTAATAAAACATTGCAGTGATATAATACTGAAATTTAAATAATATTCATAAGATTTAAAATGCCACTTGACCGGCCTGTGAACCCAAAGGTCACTGGTTCAATTTCCAGTCAGGGCACATAAACAGGTTTCAAGCCAGGTCTCCAGCCAGGTCTGTAGCTGGAGGCAGCTGAAAGGCAACCATACATTGATGCTTTTCTCCCTCTTTGTCTCTCTCCCTTCCTCTCTCTCTGGAAATAATAAATAAAAGTTTATAAATAAATAAATAAATATTTAAAATGCCACTTGAGCATAGAAAGGCTCTTTATATGATTAAATTCACCAGATTTAATGACTGTATTTTTGGTCTTTCAAGCCAAATAACTATAATAACCAGGGAGATGGAAAGAAATAGGCCAGGAGTGATAAAGATGAATGTCAGAGAATTTAACAACATTTTCACTGTATTTTGATCTGTGTCGCTTATATATTTTTCTGTTTATCTCTTGCTGAGGATAAAATATGGTGCATGTGATTTCAGTCATTTGTCCAATTATTGTTTTGCTTTGCTTTCCTTTCTCAATTTACTCCAAAATTCAGCATTTATCTTAATTTAATTTCCACGGTGATCTGTATCTTTCTGAAGAATTCCTGGCTCTAACACTTGTTTTCACCTGCGTTCACCACTAGTGTCAAACCAAAACTTCCCCCCACCAAAAGGGAGAGTCCTCCCCCTTGCCATGGATGCCTAGCCAAAATTAATTTCAAAAAGCAGAAAAGGAATAATTCTTCTCTTTGGGTTTCATCTTAATAGTATTTCACATCAGAGTCACATCTTGGTGTGATAAAATTTTCTGTAAAGCCTTATACTCCACATCTTCAAAATGCTCCTCTGGGAATGCTTCTGGGTATTAAAATGCAAATATAAATTTAATGTCTTTGTGTGTCTGCATGTGTATCTCTGTGTGTATGTGTCTGTGTGTAAAAGCTAAATGTTTATGTTCATGCTTTTAAAATAAATCCTATTATATCATAGAATGAGCTGTTAACATTTACAAGAAATTTATTTTAGTGGTTGTAAGAAACAATCTCATTCTTTCCTACGGTGGTGACTGAGTGTGTTCCACGGAGTACTAACAATTCCCCAGCTTATCTGCAGCCTTGTTTACATTACAATCTAATGTACATCACAAGGTAGATGTCTTTTCTCTGTAGGACTTTATAATTTACTCATAACATTTCATCAAAACTAGACACTGCCTCAATGGGATTTTGTCACAAACTGTGCTGATCTTTCCATTAACTTTTGACAAGAACTTTTTAATGGCAAGTGAAAATAGATGCAGTAGACAAAATGTGAGAAACACCATCCTAAATCATGAGGTTTTGTGCAAAATTACAAGTCAAGAAACGATAAACACACAAAGATCGAAAGCCTGATTTTTGGCAATTCCCATCAAAAAGTCTTAAAATGATGCATATCCTTTCAACCAGCAATTCCACTCCTAGAAATTTATTCTCGGGCCATAATCCTAGATATACAAAAATACAGCTACCAGGATGTTCATCACAGCCCTCTTCGCAACTAATGTCCAACATGAGGAAGTTGGTTAAATGATAGTGTTCGTATAACTAGATAACATACAGCCAACCAATAGGTTATTGGAAAAAATATTTAATAGTAAATGAAAATAGCATAGACTGTTAATTGTCAGTATCCAAGATCCCTTTCTCACCTGCAATGAAACCTTGATTTTATTTGGGATGGCAACAAAGCAAGCTAGAAACTAAAAGGGCTGATCAATAATATTTAGGTAAATGCTGTTTGATGAGTTTCCAGGACGGCGTTTTAGACAATTGAATATAGCTTCCATCTAAAGCTCCTTTTGTTTTCTTGCTTTTCTTCTAATTCTAGCTGTAAAACCAGCTATATGGCTGTTTCAGTAGCTCTCTCATAACCTGGAGAATGGAGGCTGTGTGTAAAAGATGGTGAAGCGAAAGGATAGAAAATGGCTGGAATCCTGAGAGTTTGTGGAGCCACCAATCATTCCAGACATGAACTATCCAATTCTGGAATTTTTATGTGAAAGAAAAGACCTTCTAATTTGTTAAGGCAACTAGTATCATGTCTCTGTTCATATCAGCTGAATAAAATTTTGATTTGCCATAACAGACTACCCAAAACTAATATAATTCAATTTAGAAAAACAAGTATATATGTGTATGTGTGTGTGTGTGTATATATACACACACCTACATACATATATACACACACATACATATATACACACACAAACATACACATTATATATATATAGTTATAAACATATACATGCATAAACAAAAAATATTGTAGGGTTTGTATGAAAATGTTGATAGTGCTTAAAATATATAGGTAATATTTTATTTTATATTTTTATTTATAAGAAAACATACTAAAGTTGAAAGTATATACACAGACACATATGTATAGAACTATAATTATTAAATCACCAATAAAGAGTGAAATCACCATGATACCCTAGGCATCCCACCTTTAATTTCAATAAAGGTAAAACCTTAGGTCTGTGCTTTCTCTCTCTCTCTCTCTCTCTCTCTCTCTCTCTCTCTCTCTCTCTCTCTCTCTCTCTCTCTCTCTCTCTCTAACTGTGGCCTTGCTGTGTGGTCCCAGGCATACCATGTACCTTCAAAACCTGTGAGCAATAAACTTTGTTTTTGTTTTTGTTTTCAAAATTTCTGACAATTGTTACTGAGGTGTGCCTTATAGTCATAGTAAGAACTGTAAAGGCTGATCCAGCCACATCGGCTGCAGGGGGGAAAATGCCTATGGAAGCTTGCCATGAGTAGTATGGGCCTCAGTGAGTGCTCCAGGCATTTCTAGCCAATAGTGTTACTTTCAATCGACTAGGCTAACACAAAACTGAATTGTAAAACAGCCAGAACTCAACTAACAAAATGGCAATAGCAAGTCTATACCTAGCAATAACTACTTTAAGGACAAATGACTTAGATTGACTGAATGAATTAAAGAAAAGAAAAAAAGACCAAACTTTACACCACCACCAAGTGACTCACTTTAGCTTTAAGCATACACACAAACTAAAATTGAATAGATGAAGAAAGATATTCCATGTAAATGGAAGCCAAAGAACACTGATGCAGTTACATAGACTTTAAGCCAAAAGGCTATAACAAAAGACAAAGAAGGTCACTATATGATGTCAAAGGGGTCAGTCAATTAGCAGGATATAAACTTTGTAAACATTTATGGACCTAGCATTAGAGCACCTAAATGTATAAAGGAAATATGAACCGAATTAAAGGAAACAGTAGACAGCAATACAATACTAGTGGGGCACTCCAGTACCCCACACCCAACAATGGATCCAGGAAGAAAATTAATAAGAAAACACTGAATGTAATGTACATGTTAAACCAAATCAACCTAACAGACATGTACAGAATGCTCCACCCACACATTCTTTTAAACATACATAGAGCATTCTCCAGGATTGACCAAATGTTAGGTGTTAAAACAAGTCTCAGCAAATCTTAAGATTGAAATTATGCCAAGCAAATGTCAGTATTTAGGATATACATGACTTTAATCTACAATAGATGAATTGATTTATTATTAAATTGTATCTGGGCAAAGCAAAATTTTATGTCCACCATCCTCCTTCCATGTAAATAAATTTCAGATCAATTAAAATTGTAAATAAAAATAAAACTGTCAACAATTTTAAAATAGAGGTGAGCCCTGGCTGGTGTGGCTCAGTGGATTGGTGCTGGCCTGCAAACCCAAAGGTTGCTGGTTTGATTCCCCAGCCAGGGCACATAACCAGGTTTCAAGCCAGGTCTCCAGCCAGGTCTGTAGCTGGAGGCAGGTGAAAGGCAACCATACATTGATGTTTCTCTCTCTTTCTTCCTCCTTCCCTGTCCTTCTCTCTGAAAGTAGTGAATAAAACCTTTAAATAAATAAATAAATAATAAAATAGAGGTGAATGTTTTCTTTTGCAATGGAGGAAGCCATTATATGCATGACACCAGAAGTTATTACAAATGATAAGATCAGTATCAGTATATTTCTACATAATATTTGCATAAGTGACATGCATTCTCTATAAAAAATTAAAATACAGGTAAGAGGTGGGGAAAGACTACAACACATATGAAGCTTTAAAAGCTTAAAACAATATATTTTTTAAAATTAAAGTTGGAGAGTGACATTATTAGTTAGATGACAGACTAGGAAGCACCAGATTTTTCTTTCCCCTAGAGACATCATTTCAACTACAGTATACACACCAGCTCCCTTCCTGAGAAATTCAGAACCCAGTAAAGAGACCCCCAAGGGATCATGGAACCAGCCACAATGGAGCTGGTGGGAAAAGCTGTGGACTCCTACAACTCAAAAAACAAACAAACAAACAAAAAAACAATGTAACTGAAACATGAACAGACACTTTTTTCAAAGAAGAAATACAAATGGAAAACAGCTACATGGAAAGATGCTGAATATCATTAATCATCAGGGAAATGCAAATCTAAAAATATGAGATATCACTTCACATCTCTTAGGATAACATTATTTTTTAAAAATTACAAATGTTGGCAAGAACATGGGGAAATTAGAATTCTTGGGCACTATTGATATCAGCTGAATGAAATTTTGATTTGCCATAACAGACTATCCCCCAAAACTAATAGAATAATAATGCAATGAAGATCCAGTAACCTTACTTCTAGGTGTTCATACAAAATAATCAAAAACAGAATCTCAAAGAGACATTTATACCCCCACGTTTATTGCACATTATTTACAATAACCAAGGGATGTAAACAACTTAAATATTCATTGGTAGATGAATGAATAAAGAAATTATGATGAATGTAATACAACAACAATAAAATTAAATTAAAAAAAGAAATTGTACTGTATACATGCAATAAAATATAACTCAGTCTTAAAGCTTGAAGGCATTACACTAAGTGAAATAAGCAAGATGTGAAAACATAAGTCCCTTCTGATTCTACTTACATGTGGAATCTAAAGTAGTCAAACTTTTAAAAGAAGAAAATCAAATGGTGGTTTCCAGGGGTTGGAGAAAAGGAAAATGGGTAGCTGCCCTGCAATAATTAAGTAATGCAAGATTGAAATTGGTTGTACAACATTGTATACATAATTAATAATACTATACTGTAGACTTAAAAATGTATTCGGGTAGATTTCATGCTGAATTTGTTTCTACAATTTAAAAAAGAAATTAAATTTTATTAGAAAATGGGTAAAAGTTATAAACAGATAAGAATTAGTGAACAGAAAGTAAATGGCAAAAAAAAAAAATGTTTAGCTAGATCAACATCAGCCTCCGTATTAATCAGAGAAATTTGTATTAAATAATAGAAACATTTCTCACACTTTAAATGATGAAAATTAAGAATAGTTGAAATTTAATCTTCCTAGGGATGAGAGATTCATTTAGCACAGACTCCTAGATGACAATTTAGCCTGATGTACCAAAAAATAACATGACAGCATATAAATCTTTTAACACAGAAACCTGAATTATCTTATCGTAAAGAAATACTCTTCTGACTCTTTGCTATAAAGTTAAAATATTTGTTTAAATTATAAAATAATTTGATTATAACAAAAAATTAGACACCACCTAAAATACAACAGCAAATATTTACTTAACTGTAATACATTCACACAATGTAATTGACACAGGAGCTAGGAAAATCCCTTTGGCAAGTGAAATGGAGAAACTGAGATAGAGAACTAAGCACACTGGCTGAGCAATTCACAGATACAGGTCACCAGAGCAGAAAGACCCTAGCGTTTGGCAAAACTGGTGCCAGGTTTCATCCTTTGTCAGGACAGCCTTGCTGGGAGAAATCACACCCAGAGACCACTGTGGAATCAAGCCATGAGTTTATTGGGGAAAGGAAAATGGGGAGCAGCAAGGGAAGAGACTTTTAGAAAAGTCATCTTCAACTTGGTATCACTGGGTTGGGTTTTCACCCTAGCTGCTAAATTAGTTCATTAGCCAAAAGACCATAACCAGAAGGAGCTAAATAGGATTATCTATGAGGCCATTTGCTTTATCACTGTCTCACCAAGGATTGCCAGACTAGTTTGGGCTGGTTCCATTATCACCTTTTGGCCAGGATTGGTATGTAAACATTGACTGTTACAGCTTTAACTAAAGTGTAGATACAATCAGTCTAAAAACATGTGCTGTCTCCATGTTAGCTCCCCACACATCCTGACACCCCCAGGGTGGCCTTTCTTCTCCTGGCAAATTGCTGGTCATGTGGTTTAGAGAACTCTAACTTTCTAACTTTCATTATCTCTGGTCATGCAGTTAGAACCTTCCCCTGGCCTTTCCCTAGAGGTAACATGTAGGCCTCAGATGTACTTCAGCCCTGGGACCAGAAAAGCAGCAAAACCAGGCTCCTGACCACCTGCAATGACTAATGGCCCCCTGCCTTGATGCTGACCAATCAGTGGAGACTATGACCCTAAAAGGGTACACCTGAAAAAGCTGGAAAAACTGATGAATATTCTATTGCAATCCTTCTGCTGAGCCTCCCCTAAAATCAACTAACACCTTCAAAAAAAAAAAACCAGATAAAGGCCCTGGCTGGTGGCACAGTGGATAAGGCACCAGCCTGCAAACCCAAAGGTTGCTGGTTCGATTCCCAGCCAGGGCACATGACCAGGTTGCAAGCCAGGTTTCCAGCCAGGTCCTTAGCTGAAGGCAGGTGAAAGGCAACCATACATTAATGTCTCTCTCCCTCTCTCTAAAAATAATAAATACAATTAAAAAAAAAAGATAAAACCCCTCAGAACAAGAAGCAGCTGCAGTTGGCCTCCCTGGGACAGCCCACTCAAGTCTCCTTTTCCAGTGTTTTCATTTTGTTTTTTTCTCCTAAGCTCTGAGGGACCCCAAAAGACTTGCAACCAAGGGAGTAATGGGCATCTTTTCTTGGCCTGAACACTTGAACCTGTCCCCGCTCCGAACCCCTTTTTTTCTGACTCTGACTCTGCAGTGAACTGACAGCAGCCCCACCTTGGCTCACCTCTGTTCCATACTGTTTCTGAGGAGCCAGAGCAGCCTTGCCTAGGCTCTGCTGCTTCTATCCCAGGCCCTCCCTTGTTTCACCGGCCCCAGCTTTAGTAAACATACTTTCAAAATCATCTGGGCTCCTAACATGGACTCTTCCCTGCATGAAGTCAAGGACCCCACACACCATTGGCCAGCCTGAGGCAGACTCTCCTGGGGCCCAGTCCTCTTTCTTGTAACAGAATAAAATGGGATGATTTTAAATGGTCCTATAAGAATTATTCAAAGAAAATAGAAAAGCATTTAGTTATACAGCAGTATACATGATTGCAGTCCTATTCAGAATTTAATAACAATTCAAATTAGTGGTGGTTATTCTGAATGATGAGATATCAAAGGATTTTTTTCTTTTGACTCACCTGGTCTTTGAGATGTTATCATTAAAATATGTTACCTTAGCAATAATTTTATTCTGTTTTAAATTTTAAATTTAATTCATTGGGGTTATGCCAGTTAACAAAATAGGTTTCAGGTGCAGAATTTCACAATACATCATCCGTACACTATTGTGTGATCACTACACAGATCCATCACCATTTATTCCCCCCATGCCATTTTTACCCCTCCTCCTGCTGCTCCAGGTAATCACCATACTCTTATCTGACAATCAGCACACTGTTGTCCCTGTGCATTAGTTTTTTTTCACTTTTTGTCTTTTTTAACTCAGGCTCTCCAGCCTCCCAAACACAGCCCCATACTCTGACAGCTGTTCACAGTAATATTAAAGATTTTATTTATTTATTTTTAGAGAGAGGAGAAAGGAGGGAAAAAGAAAGGGAGAGAAACTTTAATGTGAGAGAGAAACATTAATTGGCAGCCTTTCATACATGCCCCAACCGGGGACGGAAACCTCAACCTGGGCACGTGCCCTGACCAGAAATCAAACAAGCCACTTTTCCCTTTGCAGGACGATGCCCAACCAACTGAGCTACACTGATCAAGACCTTAACAGTAATTTTAGAATAAAGTCATATAGAAAAAAAAACCTAAGTAGTAAGCAAAGCTCATCATTTCTCCACTTTAAACATTTAATTTAGTTTATGAGAGTTAACAGGTCAATTTCCCAGGTTGGTTCTAGTAAATTTGCACTAAAATTATTGTGATTATTTTCCTTCGATATTGATAAATGTCACCTTTGGTTCCAAGTAATAAAAGCAACAAGCAATAACCTGTTATGTTCCAAGCTGCTTGTATAATACTCAGAAGTATACATACAGTATGTATTCATTTCACCCTGAAAATTTTGTCCTTCTTCTCTTAGTCCTCAAGTATAAATCAGCACCTTTCTCAAGTGGAACATGGAAAAGAGAGCAGCTTGAAGGGTGCTATTTCACCCAGCAACATACTTTATTTTCGTTGTCATCTTTGTATCATTTCATTGCCAACTGTGTGCTTATTTTTTCATGTCTGTCATTACAGAGACATATAAGTTACTTTCATCTTCCATAATTTTGCTAGCATTTTAATTATCCATCGCCATATGCCTACAAGTTTAGAACTGGTTGAAGTCTAGAATGTAATAAAAGAGGAGCTACGTGTAATGCAGATCTCCCCAATACATTTCCTCTCACTTTTGATAAATCTTCAGATACTGCAGTTTGCATACTTTTGACTGATTTACACACATGAAACCATGCCTATTGTTAATCATTCACTAAAGAAATGTTACATCTGAAAGGGAGATTATGTTGTAAACTTCCTCCTAAAGTGATGCAGAACTGGGTAATCCAGGCTGCACTTCAGTACCTTGAGGGTAATGAATTCCAGTTTTATTCAAATGACATGATATAGCATCTTAGCAGAGCGTGATTTTTCTAACACTATCAAGATATGTTCATCGAATGATGTGGGGGGTAAACATATTGCAGAGGGCCTGGCACCATTTTAGGGAATTAGGGGAGGAGTGGGCCTTAGCACAGAGAAAATAAGGGATTTCAGAGGTCAAGCAACATTTTCCAAATAAAGGCTACATATCCACATCTTTGGTTGTCATTCATACATCTTCTTTGCTCCCATTCCTCCAAGTAAAGTATGTTAATGTCCTCTGCCCCATAAAGCTCTTAATAACTTGCCCAAGGAAATGTTGATCTTTCTCGGAAGCTGCCAAATTAGAGTTTGCCTGCAGTAATTAGTGTTCCTCTCATAAACTCTGCAAGGAAGAAATTGAAGAATGATGGGGATGTCTTTTTATTTATTCTGATCTAAACCAGAAGTGTCTGTCCCAGGGAGGCAGCTAATGCGTTTGCTTGGCCCACATGTCCTTTATTTAATATTTAAGTAATTCCTAAACTATAAAAGTTAAGGGAGTCACATAGATATCACAATGTCTGGCTGCTCTTAAAATAGGGAAGAGCCAGGGAGATTGAGCCTGGCCACAGTGGGGAGGATCTGATGAATAGCCCTCACTTTTAGGAAGGGCATTTTGTGTCTGTCTACACCGGGCTCCTGTCACTCCTCTGTTTTCTCCTGGCCACATAGTGTATTGGACTTTGCAAACCCTGATAGTGGTTTCCTGGTTATGCTTAGAATGATGTTATGGACCTGGCTCTCTACCCAGACAAGTGTTACTTGGTCAGTTTGAAAATTTTTAGCATTGCTTAGAAAAGGGAGAAGAGAGAATTTGGGCACATTGTTCAAATTCAAACAGAGAAAATATTTTTATACTTTCAAAACCTCAACAGAACTACAATTAATGTAAGAGAGCGAACCGAATCCTCGGAATTTGGGGGATGGGACTCAATGGAGCACAGCCGGTTTTCTCTACGCACCAAGGAGATGGGAGGGGCTCTGTCTGCGGAATGGTAATGGTAAAGCTTCCTGGGCTCTGCGAGATTCTGTCAGTGGCCAGGACTGGTCACCATATCCACTGCATCAAAGGCCAGGGTCGGAGATTTAAAAATAAGGCAGCAGCCATTAAGTGAGAGAGCCACATGGTTTGAAAGAGAGCAGAAGCACCCCACCAGCCAGCCATGGGGCTGGAGGTGTTAAGAAGGTGCTGCCCTTGTTCTGAATTAAAAGCTGAAAAATACCGCCACACCGGTGAAACCTCCCCAGTTAAGCACCGATGAATGGGAGCTGGTAAAGCTGATCTGTGCCTGGGACAAAAGAAGTCTTGGAGAAACGTGGTACCTCTGAGTTTTCTTTCTGAAACGGGCTGATGAGGCAGGACTATGTGTTTTTCTGTGTTTCAAAGGGAGTAAGGCTTAATGGCAGAATTCTGCCATTAATCTAAATCTGAATAACCTTTATACTAACAATGCCTTTCATTTTCACCAAACTCTTGGTAT
Source organism: Noctilio leporinus (assembly GCA_004026585.1). NCBI lineage: Eukaryota > Metazoa > Chordata > Mammalia > Chiroptera > Noctilionidae > Noctilio > Noctilio leporinus. The sequence continues at coordinate 31,989 of PVIW01009497.1, forward strand.
TAAGAGTTATGTTTTTGGCAGTAGGCGGTAGAGCCCCTCATAACTGAAGAGCCAGTGGGTTCTGTTTCATTAATTAATTATGATGTGTAAGTTCCATACAAATTATAAAATTTTTACCAATAAAAATAACGAAAAACCACGCATGCTGAATGTATGAGATGAATTGGTAACACTTTATTCATTCTGTCTCTTACCAGCTGGTTTATTCTCATCTACTGTAAACACACACACACACACACACACACACACACACACACATACCACACACACAATTGAATAGTTTTGCATATTTGCTGTACACATTTCTCTTTCTGGTTTCTTTCTCAGTAACCAGAATCACTTTTTTAAAAAGATCAAAAGTCTTCTAATTTACTTCAGTCAGTGGTTTGAAGTCAATCTCTCCGTCCTACGATCTTTTCCTTCCTCCCTCTCTCCTTATTTAATTCAGAATTCCTAAGATAGACTGAGGAAGCATCTATGCCGGTAGGAACTGGGCCCCTAGCAGGTGACAGGCAACATTTTCAGCATCATCTGTTAAAAGTGCACATATCTAGGCTCGACTCCAAACTCACTGAATCAGAATCTCTGAGTTCAGGATTGGGCATCTGCCGGCAGTGTGTCTAATGTTTATGAGATTTACACCCAAAGACCTAAAATGCAAGGAAAATTCAGCACTGAGGCAGAGTCACAACCCCTCAAATAATGTAGTCTCCATTTTAGTAATAGGATGTGTTTCCAGCAACTATATATTGCGAAGCCAGAATACATGACAACTGTATATGGTTTGAGTCAGAACACAGGAGAAATAGACAGATAAAAGCATTTGATCCTACTTCTTAAATCATGTATTTATCCTCCTCTCTAATGCTTCCAGAGAAGCAGATAACCACTCAGTACGGCAAGTTATAACTTTGAAATACACAAACTGACCTCTGACAGATACATGATCTCAGGTCTATTTATTTTTCTCTTTAATATAAAATTCAATTCTAATTGTAAAATAGGCAAGCAAGTAAAATTTTTGAAAGCTCAGAAAAACATAAAGAAGTAATTAAAAGTCACTCAATCTTGATCTTTAAAAGACATTTCCTCCTAGTCTTTTAAAAAATCTAATGGAAAGAGTGATTTTCTGTGACTTTTTTGTAGTTTTTGTTACTGTTGCTATTTTTCCATAAACAGAATGTGATAATTGTATAGGCAATTTTATAACCTACTTTTGTCAACGTCTCATTCATTTTTTGTCAACAAACATAAATATATAAAATCAACATCAACACATGAATGTTTCCAAATGTATCTAGTTTTTGTTTCATACTTATGCTTTTCCAAATGTCCTTATTATAAATATTGTTGGAATTAACATATTTAGAAATACACTTTATGAAATTGTCTATATTCTGAGATTAAAATTCAAACTATGGAGTTGCCATAATTATGTTGTTTAATTATTTTACATGCACCAAATTGCCTTTTAGAAATCTTTGCTGTCATCAACGTATTTCCATTTCCCCTCATCTTTACCAAGACTTAATATATTAATATTTTAACCTCTTATGTGAAAAATATCTCACTGTTTAAATTGACATATTTTTATTTTAATAACATTGACCACTTTTCCCATATTTATTTGAATTTTCTCATTCTGAATTAGATATGAATATCCTTTGCCTTTGTTTCCTAAAGTGGTATTGAAACAGTACAGATCTTTCCCACAGCCCAAGGTTTGGGAGATGCAGAAAGGAAATAATACTTTGCACATCTATGACAAGCTGGTAGCTGAATAATGCCTGTGCTACTGCCCCAGGGCAAAAGGTGTACAAGACTTTCAGGATTTAAAAGAAGGGCAGGCAAGCTTGAGGGAGGAGAAACTTGATGGACAGGCGCTGTGATATAGTAGGATGTTGTAGCAGCCATGCGGGAAGCAGCAAGCGGCCATGCAGGCTATAGTCAGGATTCGGCCGCGCAGCCTGGGCTGGTAAGAAAGGACAGAGCTGACAGATAAGAAATGGGGAACTATTGGGCTTGGCTTTAGCTTATGGCATTTGAAGAGCAAGGGAAGTGCTGGGTCTTATGGGAGAAAACAAGGCTGTGATCAAGAGTGCTCCCAGATCTCTGAGGTTGGAATCATAAATAAAGAGCTGTTTTTCTCAATACTAATTGTTGGGTCATACACCAAGCACCACATGAACAAGCCCCTGTTCGCTCAGTGACATTATCTGCCTTTTTTCTTACTGGCTTTTAAAACTTTGTATAAGCTAACTCTTTACTATGTCTACCCATTATATATTTAACATAATTTGTTTTATGATGGTGTTTGAGAACAAAAGTTCTAACTTTTACAATAATCTAATAAATTAATCTTGTTTTTTATGTTGTCTCTTTTGGCATTAGGGTAACTTTATTTAACTTTGTGATGGCAGTTTCATTATTTCCATCACTTTTGGAGTCATACAGAGAAACAGTTGTTTTTTTTTTCTTTTGCATCAGTGATTTTGGTGATTAGGGATGTCAGCCCCATCGAACACTTTTTTTTCTAAAAAATAGTTTATTTCACCCAGTAATAAAGAGATGTGAATATCCCTTCTTAATTGGGAAAAAATCGACCTCCAAGCAGACATCAAATTATCAAATGTTTCTTGGGTAAAAACTTGGTCATGCCTGTAACCTGGGGACATAAGGAACTTTCTAATAATCCACATAACTGAAAATTAATCTCTTAGTGTTCAGAAGAGGAGAATCCATGAAAACTGAAAGGAGATTAGTACTGCCCAGAGCTGAGGAGGACAGAGGCATGTAGTTAAAGAACACCAGGTTTCTTTGGGGTGGTGGGGGATGGTAAAAATATTCTAAAATCAGAAAATCTACTAACTGTACATTAAAAAGGATGAATTTTGTGGTATGTGAATTATACTGATTGAGATATGATTGTTTTTATTTTAATTATCTTTTAGACCTAGATATAACTAAAAAAAGATCTTAGGTCTCCCTCCACAGGTAGAACATTCACTGCCTAGAATAAAGACTTACCAGAAAGCTCCCTATCTACAAGCCAGCAGAAGGAAAACAAAAATGCATGTGAGGGTCTAGATAGACAGAGTGCTCAATTCTGTCTCCTAAACTCCTATTTCAAAAAAGTCCAGAACGATTGAATACAAGAACCAAGAGACCATGGCATGTAACTCTACCCAAAATCTAGAGGTTCCACTCGGAAGAAACATGAAAATTTTCCACTAAAATTTCAGTTTACAAAGTACATATTGGAATACAACTAATCTTTTACATTGATGCCTCTCATTATACTGTCAAAATCACCTGAGGAGCTTATAAAGCGTTCTGGTGCCTAGACCCCAGCCACTTAAGACTGATTCAACCCAATCATAGAAGGTATCAGGTTTTTGTGAAAGTTCCCACATGATTCCAATGGTCAGTCAAGGTTAAAAACCCTGAATTAATGTGTCCATGTCCTCTATTTGTGTGGTTATTTAATCTGATCATTTAATCTGGTTATCTAATCTGATTGTGTTTCTTCTTTTGGTTTTTTTTGTTTGTTTGTTTTTTAGCTTCCCATTATTTATACTAATTAGTGGTTTCTCTGTTTCAAAACTTCTCTAAGTTTACTCTTTGGAGCAGTTACACCAACTTCATCTGGATAACCATTAGAAGTACATAATGCATTGCTTGAGCCCCACCCCACACTTGCTAAATGAGAACTTCTGAGGGTGTCTCTCAACCATCTGTGTATTTATAAGACATGAAGGTCACTCTTATGCATGGTGGAGTTTTAGAACCTCTGCTGTATTTAATTTTTCACTTGAGTGATTATTTATTCTTCTTGTTTTCTGAAAGCACATAAACAAAAACACATCCAGAAATTTAAGGGCTTTAAATTCTGTTAATTCTTTAACTTTTGTACCAGTTTTGTTTGTTGATTTTATTTCTTGATAATTTAAATGTTTCTGAGTTGTTGTTTTTTTTTAAGATTTTATTTCATTATTTTTAGAAAGAGGGGGAAGGGAGAGAGGCAGAGAGGGAGAGATACATCAATGTATGGTTGCTTTTCACCTGCCTCCAGCCACAGACCTGACTGGAGAGCTGGTTTGCAACCTGGTTATGTGCCCTGGCTGGGGAATCGAACCTGCGACCTTTGGGTTTGCAGGCCAGCACCTTATCCACTGTGCTACCAGTCAGGGCTCTGAGTTTTTATCTAATCTTTGCTCTAACAATATCTCATATGTACTGATACATTTCCATTGTCATTATTTTCTAGATATTCTGAAAATATCTAGAATTTTTTAGAATTTTCTAGATATATTTTCTATATATATATATCTAGAAAATATAAAAGTTTTGTTTAATATAGAGTTATAGTCCATCCAGGTGGTTGTTACTTTGATTATTTTATTTTAGTTCTATGAACTTGTGTTCAGAAAATATGGTCTCCCTTATTTATACTTTTGCAATTTTTTAAGCTTTTTCTGTAGCTTAATATATAATTAATTTTAACTTTTACAAATATTTTATAGTACATTAGAAAAAGATATAAACTCTGTTTTAAAGATATATTTGCATATAAATGCATATTTATACTTTATAAATTATAAATTTTATGTTATATAGTTTGGTACATAAAGATTTATAGACAGCCTTGCAAAGACTCTTAAGTTTTGCTATTAATTTTTTTTTAAATACCCTTCTATATCATTGAAAAATACATCTGCCTTGAATTCAACTCTGATATTAATGTTTTGATCTCTGTTTCTTTTTCTTTGTGTGTCATGGCATATCCTTTTACTTGTAATATTCCTGAAGTACTTTGTTTTACATGCATTTGGGGAATATGCCATCTAGTTGTGTCTTCTTTCCAATTCTATCTATTTAAATCATCAGATCTATCCCATGCACTGCTTCAGATTTTGTCATTGCACCCCCAGCTGCATTCAGGCTTAAGTGAATTGTGTGAGTTTCCCACAATTGCATCCTGACAGCCCCTTAAACTGTGTCTTTCACTTCCTGCCTCAAGCCTTCTCTGATGCCACAGACACTTCTGGGGGTCTAACAATTATGTGACCTAGAAATTCAGGGACATTAAAACAGGATGAGGTAAATTCTTGACCAATTAAGACTGAAACTTATGGACAATGCACCCCTTTCTTCCTGTGACAGATGGTCCTGAGATCTATTTCATTGTAAGTAAGCCTAAAAGTGGCCAATCTCATTAAGCACCCTTGAATTGACTCTTTGCCCTTTCCTGTTTCACTCCCCATTCCTCAAACCCAGTCCTCAGCATCGTATTCCAAATAAGTTACTCACAGGTAAGCAGTCTCAGGCTTTGCTTGTGTTAGATAGAACTCAGGCTAAAACACTCAAAACAAATCTGTTATCACCAAAATTCCAGGCACCTCACCTTCTGTTGCTCTTAACACACCACATTCATTGGCTCTCACATGCTGCCCGTGCTCTTCTTCATACCTCACACACTCTGCAGATTCTTGCAATACTGCCAGTGTTTAAGTTCAAATGACACCTCTCCAAAGACACTTCCCTAACCAGTGTAGCTAAAGTAGCCACTTCTTCATCCCCAGATCCCCTCTAGCCCACTTTTCTTTAAATTTCATGAGATTATAAGTAATTTGCCTCTCTCTACTGGAATATATGCACAATGAAGCAGAGAACACTGTCTAATCTAATGCTTTATCCAAAACAGTAGGAAATGCTTATTTTGAAGTATTTTCTGAATGAATAAATAAATACACTAAGAAAAATTTTCTTTGAAAGAGTGCCACTTGCATAGGCACTGATATGGTCTCACTTTATAGTTGATGTTATGTTCTGTTTTACAGCTCCCTGTGTTCTCTATATCTTGATATTTGGTTTGTATTTTCTGTATAGTTCAGGTGTTTCTTCCTGATAACTCAGAAGGCTTATAGCCCATCTTGTGTTCTTTTGATGGTTACTTTGATAACTTGTAGTAATATATCTAAGTCACTATTTCTTGGGTTCTTATCTTTATAAATTACTTATTGACTTCCTAGAACAAAGTATAAGAAAATTGACACCTATACCCCTCCACACACACACTTTCTTCAGAACCTTTTGATTTTAATTGGTTACATTTTGATTTTTCCTTTACTCTGGAGTTAACATTAACTTCATAAAAGGCCTTTCTGCCATTTGAAATCGTGGCTCATTTTTCCTAGAGGAAAGTAAACCCGTGCAAGTGTTCCATGTGGTCTGGGGAAAAAAATGTGTTACTTCTTTAGTATACAAAGTTTGAAATATATTGAGTTAATGAGCCTTAATATTACTGATATCTTCCATATGTTTTCATTTTTCAAAGATTAAAAGACATAATTTAGTCCTGGCTGATGTGGCTCAGTGGATTGGCACTGGCCTGCAAACCCAAGTGTCACTGGTTCAATTCCCAGTCAGGGCATATATCCAAGTTCCAAGCCAGGTCTCCAGCTGAAGGCTGGTAAAAGGCAACTGTACGTTGATGTTTCTCTCCCTTTCTTCCTCCTTCCCTTCACTTCTCTGTAAAAATAATGAATAAAACCTTTTTTAAATCTATTATTACTTTTCTATTTCTTCTTGATCTAAGTGTATAAAGAACATTAGGATATTTTTCTTTGTGTGTTATAATTGCCCTTCACTAAAAAAAGAAAGAAAAGACCCCCATGGTTGATAATGCTTTTTGTCTTAATTTCATTTTGTCTACTAAGAATTTAATACTTCTTTCTTTCTTTTAAGTTCATTTCCTTGATATTTTTCTCCAAATTTTTAAAATCCTTTGGTTTTCTAGTTTTATATTTTATGAGGCAGTTGGGTCAGGGTTTTGTTTCTTGTTTTGGGTCCTATGTTAATCATTTTAATAGCTGAGCATTTATTCACATTTTATTTATTATTGTGTCACTTATCTATATAAAATTTCTCTCAGTCCTCCCTCTTCATTAAAGCAAACCCTTGTTTGCTAATACATTGGCATAGTCCTGTTTAACCAGGCTTTCATGTGGGTGGTTCATTTTGGGGATTCCTTCTCCCTCACTTCCTTCTTCAACATGCTGCATCTGCCTGCATTAGCCTGCAGCTGCCCCCATGTAGGAGAGGGCTTTTTATGGACCCACATGACAGGAAATACAGAGTGAGCAGTCTTCACCCACTCTGTGCTGTACCTGGGAGGACATTTTTTCCACTTGATGTGCTGTTATCTATAGGTTATATTTTCATTAATTGAAAAAGTGTGATTAAAACAAATAAATATATTAATCAGGAATGTACTCATGGTGAAAGAGTGGGGCAAAGGAGGGAATAGCTTGCTTCTGCTTTAGATCTCAAGCTCATCTGCCACTTTCACCCCCAGTGATCAGCTCAGGTCAACATTAGACTACATGGGAATTTGGAGCCCATGTAGAAGAAAAGATTTTTCTTTGCATCACTTTTATAGGCTTAGTGTAGTTCTAGGTGACTGATTGAGAATTATTTGAGTTACCCTTTGCTTTTGTTCCTATGTGTGTAGCCTCCTTGGGGACTTTACATTTAGAAGGGGTGACTGAACAGAATTGAAGATTTCTTGGGCTCTCTTGCAATTGTTATAAAAACCATCAAATATTTATTCTAATCATTCCTCCTAGTATTCTACCAAACTGAAGAGTTTTTTAGTTTTATGTGTGTTCTTCAAGTTTAATGGGCTTTCCATTTTTTGGCAGGCTATGTAGGGATGCTCTTTTTTTGGCATAACACAAGTGAAAATGGCATTCTGAAAACTTACCAGCTATATTGAGATAAAAATTGACATATAGCACTGTGTAAATTTGAGGTATACAACATCTTAATTTGATACACATATACTACAACATGATTGCCATCATAAAGTTAGCTAATATCTCCATCACATCACATAATTACCATTTATTTTTTATAGTTACGACATTTAAGATCTGTCTTCTAACTAGAAGCTCCTTTCCTTAATCCAGTTTCCCAATTTTTCTAATAACTACAATTCTACTCTGATTCCACAAGTTTAGCTTTTTAACTTCCACATATAAGGGATATTATACAGAATTTGTCTCTGCCAGACTTATTTCATTTAACATAATACCCTCCAGGTCCACCCATGTTGTGACAAAAGACAGGGCTGTCTTCTTTTTCTTGGCTCAGTAATAATCCGTGTGTGTGTGTGTGTGTATGTGTGTGTGTGTGTGTGATGCTTCCAGCTTTGATCTTTCTCAGAATTACTTTGACTATTTAAATTCTTTTGTGGTTTCATATAAAGTTCAGGACTATTGTTTCTATTTCTGCAAAAATGCTAATGGAATTTTCATAGTGATTAAACTGAATCTATAGATAGCTTTGAGTGTTATGCTCATTTTAACAATATTCTTCAAATCCATGAATATGGGATATTTCTCCATGTGTTTGTGTTTTCTTAAATTTCTCTCATCAATGCACAGTTATCTCCTGGGTTATATTGATTGCCAAGTATTTTATTTTATTTTTGGATGCTATTACAAATGAGACTATTCTTTTTATTTCTTTTTCAGATATTTTATTTTAGTGAACAGAACCTTAACTGATTTCTGTATGTTGACTTTGAATTCTGCATCTTTATTTATTAGAGATATTTTGTTCTTAATATAGGCATGTATCACTCTAAACTTTTTTTTAATATTTCATTTATTAGTTTTAGAGAGAGGAGTGGGAGAGAGGCAGAGAGGGAGAGAGACATCAATGTATGGTTGCCTTTCACTTGCCTCCAGCTACAGACCTGGCTGGAGACCTGGCTTGCAACTTGGTTATGTGTGCCCCAGTTGGGAATCGAACCAGTGAACTTTGGGTTTGCAGGCCGTCACCTTATGCACTGTGCTGCTGGCCAGGGCCTGTATCCCTATAAACATCCCTCTTAGATTAGCTTTTTGAAGCATCCCACATGTTTTATGTTATGTTTCCACTTTAATTTGCCTCAAGATATTTTGTGATTTTCCTTTGGACTTTTTTGATCCATTGGTTTTTCAGGAGTATCTAGGTTCCTGTTGAGAATTCCCCTGATATCTTAATGTGGATTCCTTTGTTCATCACAACCACCTTTCTCTGGTTGCTTTAAGATTCACTCTCTGTCTTTGATTTTTGACTGTTTCATTATTAGAGAGGACTTCTTTAAGTTAATTCTGTTTGGTGTCTCATGACTTCCCCTGATATGAAAGGTTATCAATCATTATTTATTTCAATAAGTTTTCTGTTTCCCCTTTTCTTCTTCTGAACCATAATAATTTACATATTGGTTCTTTTGATGTTATCCTATTGATCACATAAGCTTTCTTCATCCTTTTTAATTTTTTACCTTTGTTATCCTCTGACTGAATAATTTAAAAATTCTGACTTTTTAATTCACAGTTTATTTCTTCTTTTAGTCTTTTCTGATGTTGATGCTCTCTATGGCATTCAAATAAAATTTTTCATTTCATTTGAAATATCTGTTTTTTATTATTTCTTTCCCTTTGTTAAATTGCTCATTTTGAGGCAAGGAAGGGGAGCAGTTAAGGCAAGAACCTAGTATGGAGGAACCATGGACATGGACAACAGGTAGGATTGACTTTGGGAGGAGTGGGTGGGCAGGGAAGGGGACAGAGGGAAGCAAAACAGGGATGGATGTAATACAACAACAATAAATTTTTTTTAATTGCTCATTTTGTACAACAGTATTATTTTTTATTTCATTAAATTGTCTTTCTGGTGGATAAGGCACCAGCCCACAAACCCAATGGTTGCTGGTTCAATTCCCCAGTCAGGGAACATAAACATGTTGCAAACCAGGTCTCCAGCCAAGTCTGTGGCTGAAGGCAGGTGAAAGGTAACCATACATTGATGTCTCTCTCCCTTTCTGCCTCTCTCTCTTCCTCCTTCTCTAAAAATAATAAACAAAATATTTTTTTAATTATCTTCTTATAGTGTCATGTTTTCCTTTTTTTTTTTTTTATGTTACTTGGAGATTTGCATTGCTGTCTTTACATCTGAAGTATCAGTCACTTCCTTCAGGGAGGGAGTACCTTCCATCAGTCCTATGCTAAGATTCTGAGGTTTTCTCAAACATTGTATGGATACAGCTGCCCCATGCTTGCTCTCTCCTGTGGCAGAATTCTTCAATTTGTATGTCTTCTTCTGATCCTACAATGTGTCAAACCAGCTGCAAAAAGACTCTCTATTGTTCTCTCAGAATGGTGCCCCTGTGCAAGTTTTTTGTTTCTCCCTGCCCTGCAGACACTGGCCTACTTTCTGCATGTGATCCCTAGCCACCTTCTATCATAGCTCACTCTTGCTGCTGACCTCAAGATGATTCACAGGGAGTTGAACACAAAGTGGGGGACTTGTGAAGGAGGCATCAGGACACTTTCTGTGCATGAAGAACAGTTGGAAGGACAGCAGGGGTAGCATTTCCAGTGACTCATAGGTAGGCCTTCTGATAGAGGCCATAACAGCATCAGTAGAAACCAAATCTTTTTAATGCCCTCTTAGTATCTTACATGCCACTTTGCCATTCTCTAAGCATGAAACTCACCATTTAACACTCTGGATATTGCAAGAGAAAAATGAGGGAAATGAGTCTTTTTGGCAGTGTCCAGGGGAAGCCAGGTGCTCACTTGCCCATTCTCCCTTGCTTCCAAGGGAAGAATCTTGGGCAGAGAAGATTTCTCTTGGAACTAAGCTGTACTGCCTTGGAGGAGAAGTGATGTGGAAAAAGTTAAGCTATTCCTTTTACCCACTCAAGTGCATCTAAGCCTGTTCTTTTGTTCTGGGCTTTTTGTTTGTTTGTTTTGCCAATGGAGGGCTAGAATTTATTCTCTGGAAACCTGAACATCCACAAAGGATCTGTCATCCATGGGTGATGACTTATGGAAGGAAAACATTTGAATGTTCTCAAAGATACTTAGGAAAGAAATTGACAGTGCCTGTTGGTGGGTCACATCTAGGTGGAAGAAGAAAGTTTCAATGATGACTCCTGGTTGCTGGTTTGCCCAACAATTGTTCCAAGTTTGTTATTTAAAATAAAAAGACCAGTTTTGGAAGAGCAAATTTAAGTTAGACTCTAATAGTCTAGTAGGAATATAAATTATCCATGAGGTAGCCAAGTCTAGAACTTGGCTAGGATCAACTTTGCCCAACAGATTGGAAGACTCAAGAGTAGAGGATAGTCCTGGCTGGTGGCTCAGTGGATTGGCTCCAGCCTGAGAACCCAAAGGTTGCTGGTTCAATTCCCCAGTCAAAGCACATAACGAGGTTGCAAACCAGGTCTCCAGCCAGGTCCATAGCTGGAGTCAGGTGAAAGGCAATCATACAATGATGTTTCTCTCCTTTTCTCCCTCTCTCCCTGCCATTCTCTCTAAAAATAATGAATAAAATGTTTTAAAAAACAAAAAGAGTAGAAAGTGGGCAACTGCATTAAATGTTGCTGAGAACCTGTTAGATGAAAATTAATTCAAACTCCTGTGGATTTAATGACATGAAGACATTGATAATCAGAAAAAGCTATTCAAAACAGGGATGTTACAAAACCTAGATTGGGGAGAGTTGAGAAGAAAATTGGGGAGACAAATAGGTAAGGTAATATAAACAATTCTATCAAGAAGTTTAGATATAAAGTTGGTATACAATGAAGGCAGAAATGGGGGGTATTTAGTATTCATGAGCTTTATAATATAAGCAATATGAGAAATATTTTCTATATTTTGAAATAAACATATTTCTATAATTTCTTAAAATTCAATGTTTCATTAATAGATTTGAATAAGGCATCAAAGTTGTAACTAGTTACTTTAAAATATTTAAGTCTAATAATGATTGGGGGAATATCATAGAAAAACAGAATATTGTTCCAAATTGTTCTCTTCTAAATAAAAAATGGGTCTGTAAATTAAACAGACACTAGATAACTCTTTAAAATCTGTGGGATTCTTAAATGTCATCCTTAATGTTCAAGTGGCAGTTCTGTGCGCTCTTTACTTTTATGTCATTTATTTCGATGACACCAAAAAGCTCCAGTGCCTTGATATTATTACTCAAGTAAAACTTTATATAATTTAATACTTGATACATTATATTAACTAACATTATTTATAAACAGAAGCCATCTTGCCTTGCTCTGGTATATATGCATAATGTACATATTGAGGTTAACAGCCATGCACAAGAAACATGGGCTGTCCAAACACCCAAGCAAGTCCTCCACAGACTGATGGTATGAGGAGTTTCATAAAAAATTTATTCTCCCTTCAAAAATGGCTGAGTTAAACCCATACAGTGACTTGTCTTTGTTTCATACTACTTTTTCAATCCAAATATTTAGACTTCCTTTTGCTTCATTTCCTTCATTTAGCTTTATTCTACATTTCTTCTCTGTGTGTATGTCTGAAAACACACACATAGTGGCATGAGGTCTTACTTCCTTCTTTCTTCTGTCTTCATTAGATCTATTATTTATTGGAAGAAAAACCGTGGCTCTGTCAAATAAATTCCAGAAGCAAATATTCACTTCTATGTCTAGTAAGTATATATATTTTTATAATCATGTCAATCGAGAACCAAAAGACTATTGTTCGCAGTGAGGAGAAAAGTAAAGTATTTACAGCCACTCTTAATAGATCATGATAGAAAAAGTAAATTCACTGTGGAGAGAAAGCTGTGTTTTTAAAGAAGAAGTAGAAAGTAAAGAAAGAATGTGTCATTTCTCATTTATTTAATAGGGGTATGTCCAAAGAAATATGATTATTGACTAAAGGAAATCCTGGATAAAGTTAGTTGATTTCCTAATTTCTTTCTCATTTTCATGCTTTCCAGTAAAACTTATTTACCATTCTAAAATATGTTTAAAGTGATGTAAAAATTAAACAAAATTCATCAGAATTATAAATTGATCTAAAATGGAATGATTTAGGGGACCATGATCTTCCATCAAACATTACACTATCATTTTTAAACTGTTCACAAGGTTTTAAAAAGTACCTTAATAACTTGTCATGATTTTGACCTTTATTATGTAAAATGTTGTAATGCCAAGATGACCGCTCATTTGATTGTTAATTAGCCTCCTTCTATGAGACATTAAATAAATGTAGTTTTTGAGTGATTTGTCCTTCTTGGAATTCCAATGAATCAATTTAGAGACCTTGAACAACCTTATAACCCGTGTTTTGAACTCTGCATCTGATAAATTGCTTAATTTGGGCCATGTTTCTTTATCACCTCATTTTGGCAGCCTCCCTGTATTTGTTTCTATGTATGTAGAGCTGCTATGATTCCCTGTCTTGGTAGCATGGCCTACTGTAGCAAGTGTCCTATAGGACCCAGTGGCACAGCCTCCCCTAACATTTCACCCAAGATGGATACTCAAGGTGTGCTCTTCATGCGAGTTGAGTACATCCTCCTCCTGTAGTTGAGCCTTGGTTGCTGCTGGCAGACCAATGGGAGGGATTTACCCAGGCCAGTCAGCTGCAAGGATTAGATGTGACTACCAACCACCAACATCCAACCTCCACAGAGGATCAGATGTGCAGGAGCAGGGTGGTGGTGCTCGGGTGTGGTCTGTAGCTGTCCACTGGGTGAGTTAGCCATGGGGTTTCCTGGCTGGTGCAGGCCAAGGTCAGCCCCAACCTGTGTTTTGCCTGGGGCCACCCTGTCTGAATTATAAAGCAATCTGAGATGGCTGCTATTCTGCTGGGTTTAGAGATTCCCAAGTGAAGCCAAGCTGTGAATCTATACTGACTGCTGCTAGTGCCATGCCTAGGGCCACTTAGCAAGAGGTACAGGGGTTAGTAGCTCACTGAGGACAGCTATTACTTGTTTGAAAGGATTTAGGAAGTTGTGAAGCATGAGCACAGACCAGCCATTCATATGGAAAAGCCATTCATATTAACAGCTATAATTTGGCTGGGACAGAGTTTCAGGGGATCTCCAGAGTGAAGTAAACAGTGTTATCCAAGTTGATGGAGTCTTAGCTATGGGGAGAGGTTCAGGGACAATGGCCTATGCCCATTTTTCTATCTAGGAGAAAGCTTTCCCCATTCTCACCTTTATGCCACCGGTGCCTTTCAAGATGCTAACCTGATGTTGGAGTTCAAAGGGAGTGAGTCTGAGTAGATGTGTCCATGTGTGGGTTCTAAGAGGAATTGCCTGGGACTCCAGAATTTTCTTCCACCACCTCAATCCCAGTGATTTTGCAGCCAGAAGTTGTGTGGATTTATCTTCCTGGCACTGGAACCCTGGGTTTGGGGGCCTGGTGTGGGTTGGAATTCCTTGATCCTGAGATATCCATCTGAAATGTTTATCCATCCCATATGGATGTGAGACTTGCCTATTCTACATCATAGCTCTTTGTACCAATCTGGATGGATGCAGTCTCTAATTCTACTGTTTTCAGACTTTCATTCAACTCAATTTTTGACAGGTCTGAATAATGGTTGTTCTATAATTTAGTTGTAAATTTGATGTGGTTGTGTAAGGAGGCAAGTCGTGTATGGCTATGGGTCATCTTGATTGCAAGTTTCCTCAATTTCCATGTTTTAAGTATAAATTCTTTCTCATTTATTTATGTTTGCTTTTTGTTAAATTATTTTTGTTCCATTTTTCCTTCTCCTTGTTTGAAAATTATGTTTTTGTATATATTCTTTAATCATTACCTTTGTAAGTTTATTTATTTAACAAATATTGGGTTTCAGCTATTGCCAGTGTTTTTGCTTCCAAGGGCACCAGTGAACAAAGCTGACACAGTTCTCATCCTCATGCATTTATATTCTACTAAACATGATAAAGGCTTTAGATATGTGCAAATTACATAGTATTTTTAGATGGTGATATATGTTATGAAATAAAGTAAAACAGGAGGAAATCTAGGGAGTGAGGAAGGGAACAAATTTCAATAGAATTCTCAAAGATGACCCAGTGCAGTGTTCTGGGGAGAACCACTCAAGAAAAATGAATAGGTATAAAATCCCAGAGGTAGGAGCAGACCCAGCATGTTCAAGGAGCAGCAGTGAGACCAGTGAGGCTAGACAAACACAACCGGCATACTGATAGGAGCTGAGGTCAAATATGTAACAAGATGCCAAAACAGTAAGAACTTTGTGTTTTAATGAATTTGATTTATATGTAAGAACTGAAGCAGTGTAAAATATTCTTAATTAAATATTAGGACTACATTAATTAAATATTAGGACTACATTTCACTGTAACCATTGCATTGTGTAATAGTGTTGTATTGCAGTGTGCATGTTGAGAGCATACATTGTTTCTGTTACTACACACAAACACACCTCCAGGATAGTGAGTGCCAACAAATTATCCAATTTAAATGATCTTTTCTACATACTGATGTACAATTGTGAATGCATTTGTTTTAGTATCTTAGGCAAACTGCATGATTACATTGGTACCTATATAAAATGTAACTGTCACATAAAATACTTATTTCTGAAATTATAGCATAATTAAATCATGTTTCTAGTTTTAAAAAATAAAACCAATTATGTTTCACAGTATAATATTTTTGGCATAATGTTGATTCAGAATCACATGGAGATGCAACAGCTAGTACTAAAATCAAGACATTAACAAAAAACAGGGATTGCAAAGGTACATCATAAATGTCATGATAAGTGGCAACTTGAAATTGCTGCAGAAAAGAAAATTTAAAAAGTTATTTAAAAAAATTAAAATGGAACAACTATCTTATATGAGTCTACTTTTTACAACTATGAATTTATAAATTTTGAATATAGGTCAAGTCATTCCAATACAATTTTAATATCCAAATTGAGATGTGGACTTGAACAGTAAAATAAACATTGAATTTCAAAAATTTAGTACAAATAAAATATGCAATAGTTGATGAATAATTTTATATGGATTATTTGCTGAAATAATAGTTTGTAAATATTTGCATATGCAAAATATAAAATAATTTCACTTACTTTTTGTTTTTTAAATGTGGCTAGAAAAATTAAAATTATATATATGGCTTGCATTGTATTTTTATTAGAGTACTGGTCTAGATCATTTGGGTGAAGATGATACTGTATTCTGTGTTCAGCAGGATATTTAGCATTTAATAATACCTAGTTATTAAACACCGTAGAACACACACAGTCATTTCAGCAGCCAAAAATCCTGCTGCCTCCAATTGAGAACCACTGTTTACATTTAAATAAATTCCCATAGCTAGAGCCCATAGACGAACATTTATTTAGTTTAAAATAGAGACTTTGGAGCTTAAATGTAGAAGAGGCATTTGTTACCAAACAGAATGTCTAAGGAAAGGAAAGGCTTTGGTTGACTAGTTCCTTAAGCAATTACACCAAGAATTTCCCAAGGGTCCCTTCTTTTGAATATTTACTTCAAGCTTGAATTTTTACTTCTCCTAATGCTATATATAGATATAGATATAGATATAGATATAGATATAGATATATCATGCAAATATTGGGTTGGCCCAAAAATTTTTCATTAGGTTTTTTCCATAAAATGGTTCTAGTAGCTCTTAGTTGTCTTATTCTCCATTCAAAACAATTTTGTATTGAAGTCAAGTCCCTTGACTTGCATAATCTAAAATATTTCTCTCTCTCTCTCTCTCTCTCTCTCTCTCTCCCCCCCTCCCTCCCTCCCATGCGTACACACGCACACACACATCAGGGGAAGGAAGTTCCCTATTTATATATGGCTGTGCCTTCCAATGGGATCAGCCTTGAAGTCAGCTTTGGAATTAATCTTATCTCCAGAACCTCTGGGATGCTGGGCTCTGGAGGTAACTGACAACAACTTTGAGCAGACTGATGTCACCCCTTATGTAACCTTTTGGCATAGAACCTCCTTTGTCCCAATGTGTATATAAGACTGCCCTTAATGTAAACTCTGGGTGCACATGGCTGTTGTGAGAGAGTGGAAAAACCATGCATGGAAACACCAGCATTCTCCAGTGCCTGGCTGCTATGGAAGCAGGAGAGTGGGGGTGGAAATGCCTGTACTCTCTGTGGCCTTGCCACTGCCAATAAAGATGCAAAACCTCCTAAAGCCTCCACACAAGTTCTTTGCCACCAGACCAGAGCCCTTCCCACTGTCATCATTTGGTGGTTTCAGACCTGACAATATCAAACCTGATAACATACACACACATACACACACACACACATCAAAAGTGTGTACAATTTTAACACATTAATGTATATTGCCAAAATGCCTTCAATAGAGACTGCACCATTTAAATTGCTACAGAGAATGTGTAAGATGATTTAACTACAGCAATATTACTGAGTAACATGTGCCAGTTTTGAGATAAAAATGATATGTCTTACCTTGATTGAATTTTTGACTACTAAGATTGATTTTTATTTTTTCATTAACTTTATATTGCCCTCCCAAACTCTTTGTACCCTCTAAAATAACATTTTCATGATAAATAAAGTTCTCTAAAAACACTTACTCTATTCTTAAAATATTTTCTCCATTTTCTGCCTCTATCAGCATTAAATATCTTAAGAGTTAAGGCTGGTGTGTACTTCCTCTTTGATTTCTAAATCTGCTTTATGATTCCCTTATTCCTACCCATGTATCAAACCCTTCTGTTCTTCAAAGCTTATTCCATTCACAGCCATGAACTCAACATTAATTTAACAACCATGTCATTTCCTTTATTACCTTGGTTTCCATCTCACATTCTTTCCCTTCTTACTAAGTCCTACTGTTGTATTTGGCAACTTCAATGTCCTTTGGACATTCCTAATGACATAATGCCAATCTAGTCTTCTTTCTTTTCTTCTCTCTTTCTGGCTCATTTTTGCCTCCAACACCTATATCCACTCCTTGGACTTATGATTTCCTATAGGTGGGTCCTTCTCAAAAATGAATGCCTCAAATACCAATATATTGTTTTATGCTCAAAACTTCCTTTTCATCCAGTGTTCTCAACTCAAACCCTGGGATTCTCAAGTCCTTTATATAATTTTCTTTTATTAAGAATCTGACACTGAACCTTCATTTTCTCCTAATTACTTCTTTCTCTTCATGTTTTCACAGGCTCACATTCTAGTCTTTCTTCCCTGGGATATAATTCATTGCTTAATGATATGTTTCTGGGAGTTAAAGTTATATTAAATATGTTTATTTAAAAGGTGTCACATAAAATATATTTAATTATTGAGTTCCAAATGTGATTTTTCCCCTCACAATTCTGTAAGTATGGCTGCACTAACATTCTGCCTTAGAACTGAAGACTGAAGATATCTTATTTATATTTGGGGGAAAATAAGTTTTTCCTGCTTACATAATTATAGTTTATATTTTATTTGCACTTAGAAATCTAAATATGTTCTCCATGAAATAGTTACCTAAGTTTCTTTTCACTGACTCTTGCTAGAACATATGAGCTTCCCAATCCACATATACTAGATTTTTAAAAAGTCATTACATTTTTCTTTCATTTGAATTCATTGAATTATTTGTTCTGTTCTCTGCCTCAGATATACTTATTATTTATATTTTTGTTAACCATCTCAATCTTTGGGGCTCATTATCTTTTTCCCTTTAAATTCTTGATGCTCCTCTCAACTCACCCTTCTACATCCCTGACTGAGTTTTCTGCAGCTTTAATTCTTCATAATTGAAAATATGGATTTTATTCCTGTCATTAAGTTTTGATTTTCTCTGAGGCCAGTCTTTGTATATCATTACCCTTTCTCTTTCTATTGCTTTTTCAACACCCTTTCTTTTCTCCTAACGAACATCTGCTTCTCTATCTTAGACAGAACACCTTTGTATGCTCTGAAGATGCTAAGCATTTGCCAAAAAAAATGACATCTAGACCTTTCAATGGATCAATTACAAAATAATCTCTTCCTTTGAGGCTTCTGAATACTCTTCCCTTTTCCTCTCTTCTCTCATGGTTTTCTTCATACACATGGGGAGGTTTCTACTTACTCTCTTCAAACTGCCTGCCTCCCTGCTTGCAAATTCATTGGTATGACTTCATTATCTTTCTCAGGCCACAGATGCACTTCACTTTAAACCCAGTCCACAAATTTTTTTTTTTTAATTTTATTGTTGTTGTATTACATCCATCCCCTTTTTGCTCCCATCTGTCCCCATCACACCCACCCATTCCCCCCAAAGTCAATCCCACCTGTTGTCCATGTCCATGGTTCCTTTATACTAGGTTCTTGTCTAAGCTGCTCCCCTTCTTTGCCTCTGCCTCCCCCCTCCCCCCAACCCCATTCCCCTGACCACTGAAGGCCTATTCCTTGTATTCATATACTTGGTTCTGTTTTGCTTGTTGTTAGTTTTGCTCATTGTCCCATAATGGGTGAGATCATATGATATTTGTCCTTCACTGACTGGCTTATTTCACTAAGCATAATACTCTCCAGTTCCATCCATGTTGTTGCAAAGGGTACAAGTTCCTTCTTTCTTTCTGCTATATAGAATTCCATTGTGTAAATGTACCAAAGTGTTTTGATCCAATCATCCACTGATGGGCACTTAGGCTG